>JAPPVO010000032.1:158308051-158482637 GCA_030407325.1 Camellia japonica | reverse complement strand
TTGTTTTTCATACTTGTTTTTGCCATCTTTTTGTACTATTTTTGGCGTGGTTTTGAACTGAAAAAACCTCTATTTTGGTGGGTTAAAAGTGTTGGTTTAAGGCCATTTCAAGTTAGGGGGTGGTTCCCCTTCTCACTCATTTGTTGTTAAAGCTTTTGTGCCTTCTTTCCTCACCTTCAAATCAAACTTTTTGGGCCTTTAAACCACTAAAATTCAGAGTTTTTTTAGTGACAAAAATCCTATTTTGAAGTCCAAAATTGGAGGGGTTAGCCTCCCCTCCTTATTGTCTTGCTTGCATGCCTAGTTGCCTTATATGTTAGCATGTTTTTGTAGCTTAACTTAGCTTATTTCCAACATGTTTTTGCCTTTGGTTTGGGCTTCTTTAGCTATACTTTGGGCTGTTTGTGTTGTATGAGTAGTCTTTTGCATGATTGTAGTGTAACCTCATGTTTTAGCTTATTGTTTTAGCTACTCTTGTCTTCATTCCAACATGTTTTCCAACTGATTTTGGGCTATAAAAACTCTGTGTTTTTGGGCTGAAGCTTGGGTCCTAAGGCCATTAAAGGTTGAGGGGTTGATAGCCCTTCTTTGTACCTTGTTTTTTAGGCCTTTGCCCTTATGTTTCCCACCCTTTTGCTATCTTTTTCCAAGCTTTTAAGCACTTTTTTTCAAAGCTATTTTAGTGGATAAAAACATGTTTTGAAGTCCAAAAATAGAGGAGGTAGCCTCCCCTCCTTGTGTCATGCTTACTAGTCTAGCATGCTTCATGTTTTAGCCTATTATTCTAGCTTATGTTAGCTTAATTTCAGAATGTTTTAAGCTATATTGTGGGCTGTTTTGCATCCGTTTTGGGTTGGTTGTTGCTTTTGAGATTTGTATTGAGTAGCTGTGGTGTAATTTCCTTCACTAGTTTAGTGTTTCTAGGCATTGCACATCATTTGTGTGTCTTGGTTGCATGTTTTAATGGTTTTTCATGCCTAATTCCAGCACTTAAAATCTCTGCAACCTCCCTCTTTGCTTCACTTTTGCATTTGCTTTGAGGGTTGTTTCAACCTTAGGGCTGTTTAAGCTTGAGGTTGAGGCTCATGCTTAATGGTTTAATCCTCTTTTGAGCGTTCATTACCAACGGCATGAGGCTTCCCTCATGCCTTGAACTACCCCTTGATTAACACTTCTTTCGCTTTAAAGGACACTCACTTTTGGACTAATCAATTAAAGAATGGATTGGTAAGCTAAAACGAGTAAACAAAAATGAACAAGTAAAAGAGGCAAGATAAAGCATCTTTTGTGTTGCATTCAAGTGTTCGGATTAGACGTTAATTCGAACATGAGGAAAATTGGACGTTTCATACTCAAAGTGATGAAACGTGCCACTTTCCTTGGTCACCGTCACCCTTGATCATGCATGATAGGGTGGTGGTTGTTTTAGTCTTGTTTGTGCATTCATTAAACTTGTACAAGCTTGGTTCCTTAGCCATCATGCATGAAAAATGCTTGGTTGATGGTTTGAGGGCCAAGAGTTACACTCCTTTGAGCTTGTGTGATGATAAGGAGGGTAACAGTACAAACACTCCTTGATAATACACTGCTTTGCCTCTGTTTGCTCTTTGTTGCAGCAAAAAAGGAAGTTCAGGAAAGGGGTAGCCGACTGGCCATCAATGAAAATTTTACAAAATGTGTTCCTAAAGTGAAGCAGAGGCATTCTGGGAGTTGGCGGCTTCTTTGGTGTTCAAGTGTGCAAATAGAGCCTCACAGCAGTGAAGTAGTGGCATTTTCGGGAGGAAACCGACCGAGCATGCATTTGTCCCTTGCCCCTCGAGGCCATTTAATCGCTTTAATTAGCCTAGAATAGTTAGTTAATTCAATTATGTTGTAATAATTAGTTAGCTTAATTAGTACAACTAGTTGGGTAGCTTATTCATTCGGACTCTCCTTCGTGAGGGCATAATGTTGTAATAAGTGTGTGTGTGTGTATGTGTATGTCTTCCAACCCCACATCTTTCTCCCTTTTATTTAACCGCTTTTGATTGTTAGATTATAGACATTTTCAATTAGCATACCTTATGCTTGCATGTTTGCATCCATTCATTTGTCTTGCATGCACCGAGGCTCGGCGCATCATTCAAACTGCATTGCTATTTTCAATACTTCTTTGAATACATGTTTAATCGCATACTATTCAAATCGATCCATATGCCATATTAGTAGCCGAGCCTATTAATTGCATTATTGCATGTGTTGCATTAGGCATCTTGTATGCATTCTTTCTAACTAGTTTTTGTTTTGGCTTGGAGTATTCAGTGAGTTTTATGCTTTAGCATACTTGCATGAGTGTGATTGCCATATTGCCATGATTAGCATGCTTGCCATGAGGTTATGTGCTTAAATGCTAAACTGCATGAATGCCTATTGATGAAGGCTTTGTTGTTTGAATTGGAACGATTCAACAAATGTGAGTTTTAAGCCCACTTTGTTGTGGCAAATCATGTTTTAAGCCCACTGTGTTTGGTGGCAAATCCGCATCTTTTAAGACCACTTGAGGGTGGCAAATTCAAATCATTTTCGCAAACAAAATATGAGTTGAATTGTTCCAAGTCTTACGACTAGTCTATACTTGCTTGTGTATGTCACGTAGTAATGTTAGCTAATAACCGGAAGAAGAACACATAATGTTTATAAAATCATATCATGATTAGTAGAGGCCGATCTTTGATCGAGCGAGCGGGGGTGCTCATTTCAGGACCTTTCCCTCTCGTACCCAAGTTCCCGAGCCAAGGCAACTTTGGTGATGACGGACACGTGGCCTTTGGCACGAGTCAGGGTTTCCTAAATTTTTCCAAAATAAAATATTTAGGTGGCGACTCTGTAATCTAGCAAAGCAGTCCAATTTTGGCATTGTTTTGATTTAAAATCGATTTTCCAAAATGATTTGCCGAATTTGGACTCTTTGGTGATTATCAGTTTCACATTGTCCTTATGAGACTAGATTCAAAACCACGGGAGTCCGAATTGTGAGGCCTTTCTTTTCAACCCTTTCTGAAAAGCGGGGCGCGAGAAAAAGGTGAGTCCATACTTTGCCAATTTACAAGCAGGGTAAAATATACGCCAGTAGATACATTTATTTGCCCTATCTCAGTTGAGAAATGAGGGCAATACGATGAGCCGATTATGGTGTGTTGAGGTGTCTCTGCCCCAACTGGAGGTACTAAAGAAGTTGAGACAGCGAGAAGCAATCAGCAGCTCGTACTTTGATAAATGATGGGAGAGCTGACGCGTGGTAGCCACCTGTAGACACTCCATTTTTGACCGCCCTTAAGACTTAGGCGCCTCAAGTTGATCACTTGATGATGAGAGTTATGCTGTACAAATGTTCAATTTCTTAACAAAAAGAGCTTCTAAATCCCAACCTTACACCCTATTTTGGACCAAAACCATTTTTGACCAAAACTTTTTTAGACTTTAAAACCCTCTCTTTCAAAATATTTTTGAAAATGTTTCTACGATGTTCCGAGGCTCGCATTTCGATAAATGTTGCACTTTTCAGTAAACTGAGCAAGGACAAAGTGGAAATAAATTTAAGAGAGGTGAACTCTTTGAAAAATCTTTTTAAACCTCTTACTCATAGGTTTGGAGTTGAAGAAAATTTAAGAGGGAAGAAAACTAGTTGGGGAAGTGGTTGAGCATGAAACCATTGAGAGAGAACTGAGCAGCCTTCACTAAATTAGGCCTATCTCTTTGTACGCTTAGACTTTAGTTATGAGGCCACCACCATTGGAAAGTGGACTTCCGGGGCTTCCTTTTACACTCAAGAATCCCCTAAAGCCGAGTCTGGATGAGGGAGATATGGCTGTTCAAAGTTAGGCATCAATCCGTTTAAGATATAAATGAGTAACCTTCACTAAAATAGGCATATCTCTTTGCACACTTAGAATTTAGATGTGAGGCTTCCACCATTGGAAATTAGACTTTTGGGGCTTCAATTTCGACTCACGAATGACCTAAAACCAAGTCCGGATAAGAGAGATATGCCCGTTTGTGATCGGGCTTGGAAGTAGATTTTTGGTGGCCGGTAGGCCATTATTGGTGGACGGCAGGCCACCACTTCGTACCTACTGGCCACTGGTGAAAAACCTAGATATTTTGTGCCAACTGTCCCCCAAAAGCTCCAACTATTCCAGGCATGATATTTTCAACCTAAAGGGCTATTTTTCTATATATACTAGGCCTTTCTTCATGGCTTAAGGTTACAAAAATTTCCAAAAGTTCCAAAACTTCAAATTCTCTCTCTATATTTATCTTGCAACCTACACACCTTCTCTCTACACTTCCTAAACCAATATCGGAGCTCTCCTTGTTGAGATTCTTGAGTCTGAATTTCAACCTTTGAGAGTGAAAGACTTGTGGTTTGTGAACAAAAGTGTTATTCCTCTTCAAGAGGTATAATTTTGAGCATCTTTGCACTACTTCTTTTCTATCTTTTCTTGCCGATTTTGAAGCATTTTCAACTATTTTTTATGGGTTGAACCTTATGGTTTAAGGCTATTAAATGTAGAGGGGTTAATCACCTTTCTTTGAACCTTGTTCTCTAAGCCTTTCCACATGAGTTTCCCACTTTCAAACCATCTTTTTTTAGGCTTTTTACCACTAAATTTCAGAGCTTTTTCAGTGGCCAAAATCATGTTTTGAGGTCCAAATTGGAGGGGTTAGCCTCCCCTCCTTTTGTCTTGTTTGCTAGCCTAGATAACTCTATGTGTTAACTTATTTTTCTAGCCATTTGTAGCTTAATTCCAACATGTTTTAGCCTCTATTTTGGACTGTTTTAACTCTGTTTTTGGCTAGTTGTTGCATTTGAGTCTTGTTTTGCATGCTTCTAGTGTAAGTATCCTCACAAGCTTGGTGTTTTAGGCCTTTAGATACCACTTATTTGAGTTGATTGTATGTTTTAGTACTTTTCTTACTTAATTTCAGCAAGCATAATCTCTACAACCTCCCTTATTTCTTGGTTTTTTTATTTGCTTTGAATGTTGTGTCAACCTTAGGCTTGTTTAATCTTGGGATTGAGCTCCATGCTTAATGGTTTAATCCTATTTTGAGGGTTCATTATCAACAGCATGACATCTCTCTCTTGCCTTACACTACCCCTTCTTTGACACTTCTTTCTCTTTAGAGGACCTCTTACCAATGGACTTAATTGGTTAAAGAATGGAAGGGTAATTAAAATGAGTAACTAAAAGTTGAAACTAAAATTGTGCAAAGATAAGAATTTGGTGTGTTCAAGCGAACGTTAATTGAACACAAGGAAAATTAGGGCATTTCATACTCAAAGTGATGAAATGTGCCAATTTTTCTAAGGTCTCCATTGCACTTGATCATATATGATAGGGTGATGGTTTTTGGTCTTGTTTGTGCATTTATTAAACTTGTACATCTTGGTTCCTTAGCCATCATGCAATGAAATTGCTTGAATTAATGGTTTGAGGATGAAGTGTATCACTCCTTTGAGATGTTTTGATGATAATGAGGGATACACATTACAAACAACCTGTGAGAATACTCTCACTTTGCTCTATTTGCTCTCTGTTGCAGCAAGAAATGGTGCATCATCAGTGGCCGACCGGCCACTATTACTGGCCTGCAGGCCATCAGTGTTGGACGGCAACCCCCTACTGGTGCCCGGCTGGCCGCCACTTCTGGCCTGCCGGCCACTAGTGAATTTTGAGCAGAATGCTTGTGAAGCAAAACAGAGTTGGTCTGGAAGAGGAAAATTAGTGCAAGGGTTATGCAACAGAGCACTACAAGAATTTACACATTTTGCGACCACTTTTGCCGACCAAAAAAATTTTGGTCGCAAAAAATGACATTTGGCGACCAAATATTAATTAGTCGCGAATGATCTTTATTTTTGGCGACCAAATATTATTGGTCGCAGAAGGTTATATTTTGGCGACCAAAAAATGAGTTGGTCGCAGAAAGTGGTATGCTTTTGCCGACCAACTACAAATTTGGTCGCGGAAGGTCACATATTTTTTGGCGACCAAAAATTTGGTCGCCAAAAACTTATTTTTAGCAACCAAAAAAAATTAGTCGCCAAATTTGTACTTTTAGCGACTAATATTTTAGTCGTCGTTGATTGAGATTTGGCGACTAAAAAAATTAGTTGGCGAAGGTAGCTTTTCTGCGACTAATATGATCTTTTGGTCGCCAAAAGTTTGGGAGGCAAATTTGATTTTTATAGAGGCGGGAATTGAATTTTTTTTGCGACAAACAAAATTGGTCGCCATTTTTAAAACAACGTCGTTTTGTTCCACGCATTCACCATCACATGCTCTCTCTCTCTCTCTCTCTCATTTCCTTTTGTTTGCATCGCTCTCCTACTACTGATTACCCCAACCCACTCCATCCACCAGCTCCAGCTATGAAAAAGCATATACATACACTTTCAAAACCCATATCATAAATTTCTAGGGTTTAAATTTTCAAATGCAAATCCATTCTTCTTCATAGATCAGAGAGAGAGAGAGAGAGTGTGTGATAAATTGAAATTGATAATGCCAAGGCAGAATCGGGTTGTGGAGGGTTTGATTCCCGGATCTTGCAAGATCCGAAAGAGGGGTTGCTCTTCGTCTTCGTCTTCGTCCTCTGTGTTGCAGAATTACCGATTCAAGCGGGCCATTTTGGTGGGTAAGCCTCGGGGATCCATATCGAGCACTCGAGGTGGGTTTCTTTTTGGTGGGTTTCTTCGTCCTCTGTCTTATCCATCTCACAGTCCTTTTTCAGAGGTGGGTTTCTTTTTCTTTTTTTTGATTAATTTCTTTGATTGCTCTTTGGTTGCTGAGAAAACAGTTGAATAAAAAGGATATTTCTATTAGTAGTTGGTGTTTTCAAAATGTTTGATGTGTTGATGGTATTGTAGAAATTGGTAGCTGTTTAAACAAAATTAACTTGCAATTTAGATAGAAATATCAAATTGGCTTGCAGAAGGACAAACAACTTAAAATTTGTGAAAATTTTAGAAGCATAAATATATGAAGCTTAGTTCCTTTCATGTGTAAAAAGTATCTGCAGTGCTTTGGCGTGTTTGAATCAGAAACTTCAACCACTTAAAATTATAAGATTGGTGTTGTTGGAAATTTCTATTGTTTACCTTCCTTTCATGTGTAATAATAACTATGTGCAGTTCTTTGGTGTGTTTGAATCTCGGTAAAAATGTACCCATTTTGCTTGCTAAAACACAAAAAACATAAAATGCCTTCAATTTAAATGGTTAAAAAATATATATGGGGATAAATTCTTTAAGCTTTGCATTAAGAAGCTTGGATTTGCCAAATGTTTTTCTTTTCCATTTCTTTCTCATACAGTTTATGAAGCAAGTACTTCTTCTGCTAAGTCCCTGTAACTTGTCAAGTCAAATATTTATTAATATCTGATTGAGGATGTGTTCATTTCTGTTGGAGCTAGCATTATTCATAGAAACTGCCATGTTTTTGAGTTTTCAAACCATGCCAATGTTGTTCTGTTAATTAGATGTATATCTAGAGCTAATTTCACATTTTCTATTTTCAACAGCTCAGAGCTTTCATTAAAGCTCATAATCTTCATGAAACTCAGATATTTGCCAAAATTGAGACAGTGGAGGTAAGCTAGGCATTGACATTATAATTGAATTCCTGAAGGAAATGATATGTTCTATTTTGCTGTTATATAATTGCAACTGTAGTATATAGATGGAACTATTACCATTAACCTTAGCCCCGGAAAAAAAAGCTATTTTAGGAAAACCACTAATTTTTATGTTAAGAAAATAGAAATATTTAATAGTGAGGGAGTGAACACCAAATACTGTACTCTAAACATTAGATTCAATTTAGAATTTCATGCCTTGGAAATGTCTGAGAGGGGAACCGATGAACAAAAGCAACCATTTAAGAAATGCTTTCACTCCATGGGATATTATGGTGGTCTCTTTACATCAAAATTATTGCTACAAATGTGACGTTTGATTTGGAGACTTCTGGACGCATACATGGATGATTGAAGATTACTTCTGTAATTAGCTCTGTAAATAAATTTATCCTAATTTGTAAGAGAATTTTTGTCTATGATTTTTTTGTCGCTGTTTTGTATCATCTCCTAGGTGGATAGTCATGATTAGCTCATTGTTTGAAAATAATCATTAAGGAATTAATGAAGACGAACAATATCTCCCTATGTGCCCCCGGTGATGTTAAAACAGTGAGAAAAATATGAGATATATAGCAGTCCTCAATTTGTAAATGGCAGAAACTTAAATGAGCCAATTTCTATATACATGTTTGGCAAATGTTGTAAATGAGTGAAGTGATAAATCAGTATGCTCTTTCTTGATATTGATGCTTCCATGATTGTTATTATTATTCTTGTTATTGTTGTGGTTATTATTATATTGTGAGAAGTAGAGAACGTAGCTAAAGGGGTCCACAACAAATTCATTTTCTTACTATTTTTACATACTTTGACTCAGAGTTTGGTAGGTTAATTGCAGGGTGTACACGGGTCGGTTCGGTTCGGATTTACCCTACGCCCGCCAACCAAACCGAATGTGTCGGGTTAGAGAAATTGTCACCCACTGCCGACCGTAAGCATATTCGAAATCGACCGTGGACTATCATTCGGATTGGCGGTCGGCGAGAAACGGAGAAAAATCAATCTACTTCACACTCTTTCACAGGTTGTAATTCAAACAAAAATCAAATTCAAACATGTATAATAAATGGAGCAAAAGAGATTCAAACAAATAAATTAAATATGCAAATAAATTTGAGAAAGAATAGAGAGTGGAATGGTAGAGATAGACTCACCATCGCCTAAATCTGAGCAACATTCATCACCGTCAGAGTAAATCTGAGCATCATCGCCATCGTCTCATAGATTTGAGCATCATTGTCACCGTCGATTAGCACCATTGCCACTAGAGAGGGAGATTAAGAGCAGAAAAGGGGCTTCCAGTGAGAGGGATTGTATCTCTGTGAGAGGGAGACGAGGGTGAGATGAGAGTATGAAAGATCACCATTGTCGCCTAGAGAGAAAAAAAGAAACTGGGTTCTGGGAAGGAGACGAGAAGGGTGAGAGATTGACTGTAAGAGAGAAACATGGATGAGAGAGAAGATTGAAGAGGCATAAGAGAAAGGAGGGTGAGAGAGAGAGAGAGAGAGAGAAACTGAAGCGTTGGGAGAGAAATAAGGGTGAAAGACAGTGAGACTAAGGCCAAGTTTGGAAACTTGTAAAAAAGTTAAAAAGTCAAAAAGTTATTCAAAAAGTTAAAAAGTTAACACTATTCACCAAAAGTCAACAATTACGGCTGCACAACTCCCAATTCAAATTTTTCTCTACAAATCAATTTTTACAATTTTTTATTACATATTTTTCCATAAAAAGTCAAAAAGTTAACCCAAACACCCATATTTTCAACCTCAATTTTTTAGTCCAAAAAGACAAAAAGTACACTTATTTAAGACACCCCAAACAACCCCTAAGCGGCAGGAGAGAAACGAGGGTGAAAGAGAGAGAGAGAGAGGAATTGAACTAGCATAACTACTCAAGAAAAAATAAAATAAAAAATAGCGTAACAGAGACGTATTGAAGAGGCCTTAGAAAAGTCTTTGGTCTTGGAAGTAGATAAGGCACACTATTGGGAGAAGACAAAGGGTCTTGGGAAGATAATTTACGAAGCCAATCAAAAGTCCACACGTTTTACAAATATATCGGTCGTTTCGGTTTCGGCGAATTATACATTTCTACAACCGATAATCAACCGAATATAGAACGGGTTTGAAAAATTCAACTCGCTGCCGACCCAATCTAATTCAAAACCATCCGTAACTATGTCGGATTGGTCAGATTCGGTCGGATTTATCGGATGATTCGGTTATTTGTACACCCCAAAATATCCATTTCTGATTTTGTGTTTTGTTCAATATTTGTGTAGCTATGAAAACATTGGAGATTTATTCATTCTTTTGTCTAGAACCTGCAAGACTTTACATTTGAAGTCTCTAGCTAAAGAAAGCTTTAAAAAGGAAAAGAACAGAAAAAGTATAAAGTTTATCTGGAATTGACATAAAAAAAGTTAAGGAATTGATCTTCTTAAGTTATTGATTACCTTCTTGGTATGACTTTGTAGGGTAATAGCCTTATGAGGATCCTTAATATAGCAGCATTTGCTGTGTCAGGATATTCTTGTACAGAGGGAAGAAATTGCAAGCCATTTAATCCATTATTGGGGGAGACATATGAAGCTGCTTATCCAGATAACGGCCTCCGTTTTATCTCAGAGAAGGTATTTTTAATTGTTGCTTGAAGTTTTAAAATGTTAAGTTCTTCATATATAATATATTTTTTCCAAGTTTGTGATGTTTAAAGTTGTATCTGATTCACTACCTTCCTGATCCTATTCTGTGGGAAGAGATCTATAGACAAATACTGTTATGTTTATCTGTAACTAACATATATAGAAAATGCTGTAGTTTTTTATTTTATTTTTTATACTTTAAGAATAGATTTTTGAGTCTCCAAACTAGGGGTAAGGTTGACTACCTATTACCTCTCCCAAACCCTTATAAAGCAAGAATTGTGTACTGGGTACAACCTTTGAAAATAGATTTTTACCTGTGTGATGTGTCACTCAATTGTAGTGTATAGATGGAACTATCACCATCACCATAGAACTATCACCATTAACCTTAGACAGATCTTACCTTTCTCAAAAAAAAAAAGCTTTAACAACCCCCTATTTCGCCTGGTATGTATCTTTTTATTTTGTTTAAAATTAATTGATCTTTTCCCAGAATTAAAAAAATTACCCAGAGTTAAAATATACGTATAAGATGTATTCTTTGTATAACCCTCAATCACTAACTTTAAATTTACATTGTACACTTTATTTTCCTTATAAAATTACATTGTACACTTTATTTTCCTTATAAAATATCCCAAGTATCCTGTGAATGCTTAAGTCTTGAGGTTCGAAATTTTAATGATTAAATAAAACCAAGCTAAGTACACATACTGATGATGACGAGTATGGAAAGAAGAAGAATAGCAAATATGGAACTTCACATAGACTCCTAGGTAGGATTGAATTACTTCTCAGTATGTCATTCCATTCACAAAAACAGAAATATTTAGGAAAAGTTTCGAAACCTGTTTTATCACATGAAAGGCTTCTGAAAAGCTGTTTTATCACATAGCAGCACACGCAGCTGGGGTATTGATTGTGGTTGGTTCTGGATTGAAATTTAATTCACATGAAAGGTTTATTGAGGAAGTTATTGACAATATGGATCAATTTCAGTTGCCATGTTGGTTTCTGCTGTGTGGCACTATATTGGATCTGGAATGTTGACTGATCCAATTTATTCTATAGACATAAGAATGCTATTGTTGTATTTACAATTTGATAATGATAGTCATTTAATTTGCTAATGTGACCTTTCCTTTTCATGGACATTTTTCATTATTTGTCCAATTTTACTGACATTATTTCTCTTTTTCTTTGGTGCAGATGGATGAACTCGTGCATAAAGCTAAATTGTACAGGACAAATTGGCACTTTTTGTATTTTTAGAAGGATTATATATTTTTGTATAGATGCATATGGAAAATATTAGGGTAGACTAGTAGTTATATTTTTGGATACACTACTAGTTATATTTTTGGATGGATGTGTATATAAAATATTTGGTAGACTACTAGTTATATTTTTTGGTTGATGTACATGGATAAAAATTTAAAACATAATAACAAGTACTTGTTATGTTTTAAATTTTTATGGTAGATGAAATATGTAGTTTGGAATTATTTGTGGATGTAAACTTATAATATTTGCTGACTTTAATTAAACAGGTTCAGAAATTGTTGTTATATATAGCAAATTTTGTTGAATGTTGATGATTCAATTTATTTGTTGGTTTGAATGATTTTTGCAAATTGCAGATTATATTGAATAAATTGGATGGATTATTATAAATTACATGTTGGCGACCAATTGCAGAATGTGACAATTGTCACAATTGGCGACCAAAATTTTTGGTCGCGAAATGTGACAATTGGCGACCAAACTAATTTTGGTCGCAGAATGTCACAATTGGCGACCAAAATTTTTGGTCGCGAAATGTGCCAATTGGCGACCAAACTAATTTTGGTCGCAGAATGCCACAATTGGCGACCAAAATTTTTGGTCGCAAAATGTCACAATTGGCGACCAAACTAATTTTGGTCGTAGAATGTGACAATTGGCGACTAAGAAATTTGGTCGGCAAAATGTGACTTTTCGCGACCAAAGTGTTTTAGCGACAAAATGGATTAGTCGCAGTAAATAAATATTTAGCGACCAAAAATTTAGTCAGCAAATGTAACTTTTCTCGACCAACGAAAATTTTGGTCGCGAATTATTTTTGCCGACCCTCAATTGGCGACCAAACTAGCGACAAAAAAAATTGGTCGCGGATAACTTTTGCCGACCAAAAATAGACTTTTAGCGACCAATTTTTTTGTTGCCAAAAATGTTAATTCTTATAGTGTTATATTGACCAAAAAGTTTTAATACAACTCAAAATAGACCATGCGACCAAGCAACAACTAAAACATATTAAAATAAAATATAAAAACAACCAAGCATATAAATAAAATACACGTTTAATCCACAGTTAATGGAGAAACAACAATTAAAATTGTTGTTAATGTTCATTTGTGTATATTAATGTCATTTGAAATTTTTTGAATTATTTTAATTTGACCTTGGTTCAATTTAAAAAATGAAAATTCACTGCTATTGTTTGAAAACATTACAACATATAAGAGTTTTAGTAACTAAGCTTATTTGTTCTTAAAACTGAAAATTTAAGGGTAAATTAGCAGCAGGTCCTATTAGAATTGTCGCTAAAAGTTGCTCCTCTTAGAATCCTCGCTAAAAAAGATTTTTTGTGAGGATTTTCTGAATGTCATTAAAAATTAATAATTAGTGATTTTTTTGTGACAATTTCTTAAATCTGTCAGTAAAAATTGATAATTACTGACTTTTTTGTGACAATTTTCTAAATATGTTGCCAAAAAAAACTAACAATTACTGACATTTTTTTATAATAAAAAAAATTAAACTGATACTAAAAACTAATAATTAGTGACTTTTTTTTACAAATAATAATAATAATAAAACACTAATTATGCCAGGAGCTATTGAGCAATAACTCCACCTAAATTTTATTTCAAGACATTAGGAAATCAATTTTAATTGTCGTATGAATTGTCACAAAAATGCTGTTTTGAAAAAAAAAAAAAAAAAAAAAAAAAAAAAAAAAACCTTTAGCTACAAAATTTTTAAAATGATGCTTATAAATGTATTTTTAGTGACAAAACAATTTTGTGCTAGAAAATTTTATTCCTAAAAAAATAGTAATTCATTAATAAATATTTAATTTTTGGTCAAAATTTAACAATAATACTTTTAACAATTAAAATATTTTAATAAAATATTGTTTTATCTCTAAAATTTTAATTTATTATGGTGAAAGTTGGTTTAGAGTTGCCCATTGAATAAAAGGAGGCAGATTGTGGATTGGGCGGTGCGGTTGGGCTTATGGGATTCATTACGGGTTACATTTCGATGATCCAAACAGTTTAATGTGTAGAGTTTATCGAGTATTTCATTCGTGCAAAAAATTATGTTGATCGGATATTTACAGACACTGTATCAAAACACATTTTTGTCAATAATTTATTTTTAAAATCATATTTACTATTGATAAAAACATGATTTGATTAAGGGGGTATCGATATCCAATCAACATGATATTTTGCAGGATAAAATACTCGACGAGCTCTATACAATTCGGATTATCAAAATAAGATTTATAGTTGCCCTCACAGGCTCAACAACATTGTCCAGTCCTCAAAATAGATTGAAAAAAAAGCTTACCCTTAAATAAAAATAATAATTTAAAAAAGAAAAAGCTCAAAGGGGAATTTTTTTTTTTTTTTTTGACTACTTGTCCAACCCATCCAGGGACTTAGCTAGAAAGACCTGGTCTATAAACGTGTTAAAAAATAAACTATGGGCAGCATTGTCATGATATCAACTGATGTGAGAAGATCAAGTGGTGCTTATTGATTGTCCATGGAGTAGAACCCGTCCCAGAAAATATCGAAAGTTTTTTTTTTTTTGCTAATTGCCTCGGTGCTTATTGGATTCTCCGATTTCTGTTGTCTGTTGAGTCATCCTATGAAATTTTGTTTTGATAATTTTTACATTTGTCTTTTTTTATTGATGTTTTTTATTTGTTTTACATTTTGATTACAATTTTATTGAAAAAAAAAAAGATAGTGTGCCTAATAATTTTGCCCAAAAAAAGGGTAAAAATAAACGATTATGTATGAGTGCTACTATTAGCACACCATAAATTATTTTGGACCCTTCCAATTTTTAACCTTTTTTATTACAATAATAATCTCAAATAAAATTACTAAAAAGGACATCATTAATTTTGAGACACCCCATCTCACAATTAAACCTACACACCCACAACATCATGAATTAGGGTTTATGAGAGTACCCACCTCCATCACCATCCATCCATCTTTCCCAAATCTCACCTTCAAAACCTACCCATCCTCAAAACCTTGAAAATCCTTTGGCGGCAATATTCTGGCGGTAACAGTGGCAACCATTTGACTACCTACACTTCTTCGGCAATGGCAATATTCCGGCGGTAACAATGCAACCCTTTGGCAAAATACGGGCCCTAAACATTACTTATTTGTTCAGGATGGCGTTCCCAAACAAATAAGTAATATTCGGGAATGTAAGTTCGAACATGAAAATTTCTTAACATTGAACAGTCAAAATTGTTAACGCTTGCAAAAGTTTTCATTTTTTCAAGTTTGAGAATACAGGCCCAAACATTACTTATTTGTTCGGGAATTCCCGAACAAATAAGTAATGTTCGGGAATGCAGGTCCGAACATAGAAATTTCTTAACACATTGAACGGTTAAAATTGTTAACACTTGCAGAAGTTTTCATTTTTTCAAGTTCTGGAATATAGGCCCGAACATTACTTATTTGTTCGGGAAGAGATTCCCGAACAAATAAGTAATATTCAGGAATGCAGGTCTGAACATGAAAATTTCTTAACACATTGAATAGTAAAAAATTTTAACACTTGCAAAAGTTATTGAAAGTAGCCCAAATCTATTATCAGGTTCAAAAGTTATTCCTTTATCGTGTAACTTTGATAATATTATTGTGTAGTTCTCTGCTGAACTCCCAATTTTATAATATCTACTAACAAGAATAACAAAACCAATTATTATAATTTTTTTCCTGCAAGAGAATAAATTATTACGAGAAATTATGTATATATATATATATATATAGAGAGAGAGAGAGAGAGCATACGAACTGTGACAATGGTGGATGAGGCAGTAAAGACAGTAATCACATTGGCTCTTCTTATTTTTGGTGGGTTTTGTTAAAATGAGTTTTTTTGGGGTGTGATGAAGAAGATATGTAATTTCTATTTCAATTAATCAATCGTATACAGCAACTCTGTTTATACACATAAGAAGAATATCATAACTACCTATATCTATTATATATCTAACATGCTCTAATAGACTCAACTACTATAACAAGATACAGTTATGGAAAACTAATGCTATGCTACTCCGCAGCTTCATAAGTCCTGCTACTCCATTTTATCAGATACACCTAAGGACAGCTCCATAACCTTATCAGGCCCCCTCAAGCGAAGAGGAGTTGGCTTGGAGAAAGGAAAACTGAGCAGTGGACAAGGGCTTAGTAAGAATGTCAGCAATTTGATCCACAGAAGAAACATGCTGAACAATGACTTGTTTAGCAGCAACTTGCTCCCGAACTGCAAGTTGAGCACTTAAAAACTGATGTAAACACAAATGGAATAAGGCCAAGTTTGACATATTGTAAAAAAGTCAAAAAGCCAAAAAGTTACTCAAAAAGTTAAAAAGTTAACACTATTCACCAAAAGTCAACAATTACGATTGCACAACTCCCAATCCTAATTTTCTCCTATAAATCAATTTTTACAATTTTTTATTACACATTTTTCCATAAAAAATCAAAAAGTTAACCCAAGCACTCATATTTTCTTCCTCAATTTTTTAGTCCAAAAAGACAAAAAGTGCACTTATTTAGGACACCCCAAACAACCCCAAAGAGTTACTGTAATGCAACTGAGCAAATGAGAGTCTATCTGTTTCCATTTGTGGAAATCTGAGTTACTCACCATTGTTCCACTCAAATCAGGCACCAATTCAGAAGGACATGCAACAGATCTATCAACAAAACTCAACAGGTTTGTAGCACGAGGTATATTTTGGAATTGATTCTTCCATACAATGTAATTAGATAAATCTAATTTGACAGTTTCAAAAGATTTCATATTAGAAACCAAGAGTGTGAGATTAGGAGGAAGAGTATTTGATGAATCCTCATTGAACGCCATTGAAGGACCTCGAAGGAAGCTTAGCTGGTTAGAGCAGATGCTCTGATACTATAAAGAAGATGTGTAATTTCTATTTCAATTAATCAATCATATACAGCAACTCTGTTTATATATACATAAGAAGAATATCATAACTACCTATATCTATTCTATATCTAACATACTCTTAACAGACTTAACTACTATAACAAGATATAGTTGTGAATGGTAAACAAGATACAGTTATGGAAAACTAATGCTATGCTACTCCGCAGCCTCATAAGTCCTGCTGCTCCACTTTATCAGATACACCTGAAGACAGCTCCATATCCTTATCAAGGGTGTGGGGGATGTGCATTTAATGGGTAGAATATTTTCATAAGAATAATTTTGTTATTATTTGGGAGGGGAAAAGAAATTTTGAGAGTTTTAAAATTTATACGTGGGGGCTCAAAAACATGGGAGGTCTAAAATAATTTATGCAGTGCTAATAACAACACTCTTATGTATTTGTATAAGGTGACAAAATGACTTGGTTTACCCGCTTTTATTCATCTAATAACTGGACACACCGTGAATGCTTAGGCTTCCCTGAAGTACTAGTTTATTAGCTAAAATCAATCCTTGGGTTTGTTTTTTTGAAGCTCTAAAGTCTAAACAAGTACATGAGAGTGTACTTTCTCAAATGTCAGGCACCAAATACCAAAACATCCCCAAACCTGAATAATTCTATTCCACTTTAGAGAATTTCAAACCTTCGGCAGATGAATAGAGAATTTCAAACATTTTAGCCCTTTTTTTATTTAGTTAACAAGCAGTCCAACAATGTGTTCAATAATATATCCTATATGTCACTTTTCTTCAATCGGTCACAAGCATTTCATTACTATACATATATACATACTCAAACTCCACAGCCACAACACAACTCACCCATCATTCCCTTGAACACTCTCACTGAACCAGCCAAAATCCTCTCTCTATCTCTTTCTCAATCAAACAATTTTATGGCAGCGGAGCAGAAAGCAGAATATCCATTGGCACCAGCCAACGGTTTTGCCCGAAGCGATTAAGAGGCACTCACAGCAGAGGCTGAAGAGCTTCGCCTCAAGAAACGCAAGCGTATGACATTTTTTATTATCTTCACAGTGTCACAAATCGTTATGGGAATAGTGTTTGGTTTAACCATAATGAAAGTCAAAACTCCCAAGTTCAGGGTTCTGTCTGCCACGTTCGAGACCATTAATGTCACAAGCCCTTCATTTAAAATGAAGATGTATGCTGAAATTGGGGTCAAGAACCCTAATTTCGGCCCCTATAAATTCCACAACACCACTGTTGATTTCTACTATGGAGAAACATTATTTGGGATTGCTGGTATTCCTGTGTCGAAAGCCAGTCTGAAAACAACCAAGAAGTTCAATGTTACAGTGGACCTTATCGCACCGACTAGCCTAGCGAGCAACACAGTGTTTGCAAATGAAGTGAGTTTAGGGTTGTTGCCTCTGAGAAGCCAATCTAATCTGAGTGGAAAAGTGACACTAATGTTGATAATGAAGAAGAAGAAACCTATCCAAATGAATTGCACCATGATTGTCAATATCAAGGAAAAACAGCTTCAGGATGTGAACTGCTAAGTGATATTTATGTTGTATTTGCATTTTTGATTTTCAAAATATATGTACTTTTGTTTTCCATAGGGAGGGTGGGGGAGAGGGAGGGGGTACATGTTTGGTACTATAGTTCCTGTTATTATTATTCTTTACTTTGTGATTTGCATTCTAATTAAATTTCATCTTATTGAATGTTAAAGAAAAAATATTTAAATTCATAGCATTATAGTTTGAAAGTTTGATACAATAAGAGATGCAGATAGTGAATGGGTTGCACTCGTATCTTTAAGATAAAAGATTGCCTTAATAGAATGCTAATTGGCTCACTAAATCCAAATTTTATAGCACATCGTCTTGGATGTGATTATGAGTATATTAATTTTTATTTCCTCACAAGTCAAAAATAAATTTTACTCGATCATGTAGACTTTTTCATCTTAGTTATCCTAAATAAATGAATCAGCTTGGCCCATCAAATTGGCTGAGTTACATAATCCAACCGCATCAGCATGGATGATACAAAGTCCTACAACTTTTCATTATTTTAGAGAACTTTAAGCTATTGTGGAGACGAAAAGCTATGTGAAGTAAAAGAAGAAAGTTTACTAATTGCTACTACGAAGTAGAACTTTTCAAAATATGGGTTCTAAAATCACTTGCTCAAGCAACCAACAAAAAGTTACACATTTCTATAATTCATAAATTAACTGATAACAACATACATCTCAATTATTTTCAACTCTAATGATATGATTACACTTGATTTTTTTGCCCCTCATTTTCGGTTTCTATATTTTTCGGCCACATATGTCACATTTTATTTTATTTTATTTTTTCACTTTCACTTCTGGTATTCTGGTTCAAACTGAATAAATAAAATTATGATAATTAACATATTAGAGCCGCCAACATTTCATCTTCTTAAAAAATAAATAGTCATAGAAGAATAATTTATAATGGCCAAAATTTTTAGTACAATCCACAATAGACCATACAACCAAGCAACATTTCAAAAACATTAAAATAAAATCTAAAAACAACCAAGGATAAAAAATATTAAATAAAATACACTTTTAATCCACAATTAGATAATAGTAGATTTATATATCTAGAAAGAGAAAAAAATATATATATATATATTCAATAAAAGTCAAGATTTGTTTATGGTAGGACTCTACAACAATAATTTTGAATATAGATTGGCATTATGGGTAGTTTTCCAGGCTGGAAAAAAATAATTATCGAGAAGTTGACAACGGAGTGTTTTTTTATTATTAGCCTTCAGCTTACAAAAAAATTGAACCAAACAAAACCTATGATTTGCAGTTTGAAACTTCTAATAATGAAAAAATAAAAAATAAATTAAAAAAAAAAGAAAGAAAGAGATGATATTATATACTTGAAAAATTAAAAAAAAATGTTTTAAGAAAAAAATAAAAATATAATAAGAGGCCAACAATATAATTTCGCATTGTTTTTATATGACCAAAGTATATAACCAAATATTATTTTATCTTAATTATTTTTTTTAATAATTAAATTCAAATAAAAAATCAACCATGAATGTATACATGAACCGTTATATAAACAGTACTAAAAGATGAATAGTGTATTACAATTCTCAAAAAACACTAAATTCATCTCTAAGGCTTCCTTTGAGAGATTAAAAAAAAAAAAAAAACTAGCTTATTAACTAAAATTACTCCTTTTTTATTTTTATTTTTCTCTATCTACGAACTCTAAAGCCTTTAACCGGAATAATTCTTGTCTTATTGTACGCGTTCCCGAACCTTCAAGTCTTTAACCGGAATAATTCTTGTCTTATTGTACGCATTGCCGAACTGTCAGATTAAGATTAGAGAATTTCAAACATTTTAATCATATTTTTAATTTAATTAACATGCAGTCAAGCAAAGTGTTCAATACTATAATCCATCCTTTATATATCCCACTTCCTAAAACAGTCACCACAACTAGGGGTCATCAAATGGTCCGTACACAAAAAATTTGATATTATCCAACTAGTCCCACCTGGAATGGCTCGTCCTAACCCCACTTGAGTGCCCATCCCATCCCATTCCAACCCATAAAATATGATTTAGAGCACTGGACAAAGATTTGTGTAGGGTTATATACGGTTTGCATTGTATACTGGAGTATTTCTCCCAAAATATATGCATTTTGAATTAATTATATTTTTAGTCTCTAAATTATCAGGTTTGCATCATTTTGATTCCAATGTTTAAAGTGTGTTAGTTTAGCCTTTAATATATAAAAAATATTTCAATTTGATCTCCCAACTTGACTCGTTTGTACGTGCCATGTGAAAATTGAATTACAAATTTTACTTCTTAGTCTCCAAAGGATGTAAATTGTGTCATTTTTGTCTATAATTTTTAAAATTATGTTAATTCATTCCCAATATATAAAAGTATTTCGATTTCGTCTCCAACCTAATTTTGTCTCCCTTTCGTCTGAACTATGTGTAAATCTTGGAAATCATGAATACATATTATCAAAAAAAGAACGAAAAAAAAAAAAATCTTTTGGAAAGAAATATTCTTGCCATTATAAAAAAAAAAAGTGACTTTTGCGACAATTTTTCTTTTGTTTTATCGAAAAATATTTTTTCTTGTAGGGCATTATCTAATTAATATGTTATGATATGCAAGTAAAATATATAGGGGTAATTTCATTTCAATATAGGTTTAGAAAAATATTTTCAAATTCATATAAAACTTTATAAATATTAAACAGTAATTATAATTTTTTTTGTTTATGAATATTTAATTAAAATTTGAAAATTCCATTGACATGGAATTTTCCCAAATATATATACATATTGGTTGACCGAATTAATGAAAAAGATTTTTTGGCCTTTTTTAAAGTTTTTTATTTTTTATTTTTTTTATTTTTGATGAGTATTTATGGTTTTATGTTTAACCCTTAGTTCAGATGAAGTGAGACAAAATTTTAGGTTGGAGGACCAAATTGAAGCACTTGAATGGGACTAAATTGAGACAATCTAAATATTGATGATTAAATGACACAAATCTCTAACTTTCGTGACTAAAAGAGTACTTTTTTAATTGAATTTCTATATTTATTCCTAACTTTAATTACATCATAAACGGAATTAAATTGGAGGATAAAATCAAAACACTTTTCATACATTGAGAATTAAATTGATACAATTTAAATATTAAAAATTAAAATAACACAAATTTTACTTTTTTCAAACCAAAAAGTAATTAACCCATGTAATTTTGTTTGGCACTAGAGCCCCTCTTGTGACTATTCTTTCTTTGTGCTTTTGTTTTCGAGATTTGCATTCTAAATTTCTAGTTATTGATGTTTCAGATCAATTCTGTTGTAGTATTAGTGACTGCAAATTTATTTATACACATATGTATAATACATTTTTTCTTTTTGAATAATCGGGTATCTGAATTAGTTTACGCGCATCTCGACTAATCCCAAGACCTTAAAATTAACGGTCGGGCAAACCTCTAGTGACTTTAAGATTTGGGATGTTGGGCGTTTATGAGATTCGAACCCCTCTTTTAAGCATTAATTTTCTTAACTTATGTAACTAACAATATTTATTTACTTATAAAATATAGAAAAAAAATTACTCATAAATCCTATTTGGAAAAATGTTAGTCCATTTAGTCCTACATATTTTTTTATAAACCAAATAGTCCTTTTTATTTGTAGTATGTATTATTGATTTGATTTAGTAATATTTGAATTTACTTGTTTGCCCCTCATTGTGATTATGTTTTTTATTTTTTTTTGGAATTGAGTGTATGTGGATAAGGTATGATTTAACATTTTCATTTTTTTTTAGAGATTTCGTGGAGTGATTGTGGGGATTATTAATATTACCTACTTAGTGTTACATTATTGATGATAAATCATTTGTGTTTTCCTGGGAATGTGTGTGGGTTGTAACGTTCACATTTACCTACATAACATCAGTCCAGAGCCATATTACCGTATTATTAAGCCTCCCACTAAGAACCTATAACATTAGTACCAAACACCAACCACATAACATAACAACGACACGGTCCGACAATCCTCGACAATTTACAGCCACTACCCCCTACTACCACCAAACCCCACCAACACTTTCAGGCATACATCCTCCCACTAGCTCCCAACATTACAAAATACACACCCAATCATACAAACATTAGCTACAACACCATGCGTCTGTTACATTACATACATGCACAATATCACATTTGCAATCACTAGTAACCCCCAAACCCGTGAAATTGTAACGCCCCCAAAATTTTACAATAAATACAACCCATAAGCGGAAAGATAATAGGAATAATGTGCTTTCGTTCATCAAAGTTCGTATACAAAATATAACACATGCGATATACATTCACAAATGTTCATCTTGAATCTACAACATGTGTTATAATGATAGAAGAAATGAAAAATTAAACAGGTAATAATATGCCCTATAGGCTTACATCTTTCCAAGTCGTTGCTTGGTTACAACAAAATGAGTCTAACTCAATACAATTAAAGCCCTTGGCTATACAAAAGAATACAACAAAATAAAGAGCTCTTACTCCCCAAAAGTCCCTCCAAGCTATTGCCTTGGCGAAGGTATATCACCAACACCTAAAAATGGTTTCCCCAAATAGGGTGATCCAAAGCCTACCAGGAATAATCTAACACAACATATGAGATTTAACAAAGATATAAGTACAACGTGCATATACAATGCCTATGACGAAACATTCTCATTTTTATATCATCATGAAGTACCAAGTTCATATTTTATTCCACTTTCCTTCAATTCATGAGTCAATTTCATTATCTTTCAACAACCTAACTGAGACTATCTAATCAACACAATTACCATACATACACTTCAATCTACCATTTTACAGAAATTTCGTCTGCGGGATCAGCATCCATGCATACACAAGATTTCGGGACTTTCACCCTAGACGCTTTGGCCAACTTAATTTCAATGGAGTCCATCCTCTATCTCCTCTCAAACAAGGAGTACATTCCCTTTCTCCTCCCAAACAATCATACATATACAATGTATATAAATCATAGTCATATTCAATGACAACCAATAATAGATTAGTTTCAATTTACTTAATCCTCATACAAAAACTACAACAATCATAGTTATCCCACACCGATAGCCCAATACAGATATTTCTAAACAGATATATTATTCAAATTTCCATGAGTGAGAGACAACACGTGTCCAACTCCACCATTTGCATTAATAATCATCCAATTTCACATTACCATTATCAATTTCAGTTATTTATACAAAATAACAATTTGACCCATTTAGGACAAAACTCTTCTCTTTCCAAACATCAACCCAAATGGAAACACAACTCTTGGATCTGGACTACCGCTGTACTGTTTGATCGTTCTTTCACTTCTCGGTGTTAGGTGTGAGAGGTATATTAGGTAGTCTTGCTGAGGTACCCTTTTTGACCATTTGGCCTAATTGTATATCGGAAGCCATAGAGACTGTTCCAAACTAGGATAGGTTACTCACCCGAATTCAGGATTGCGTGAAACTGCATTGTTTGAATGGTGAACCCTAGTTCCTGACGAAACTAGGACAGGGTAACCCTACCCCCTCATAGGGGTGTTTTGGATCTCACTTAACTAGTATATGCTTTTAGAGTGAAACTCTACAAGAATGTGCGTATCAGTTGCAAGTTTAGGTATCAGATTTGAGGGCAGAATTTAGTGTTGAGAGCAGTCCTACAGCTTTGGTTGCATCTGCATGTTCTTAACATCTGAGCTGAGGTGTTGTGCGGTTTCTGATTTTTGCTTTCCTTTTGCTTTATTTCTTTTTGCTAGGTAGTTTATCACAATTGCTTTGGACAGTTCGGATATCCCCCAAGCGCTTTGGATCCGCGTCAGGAGACTTTACAGATTTGGGGATCTTGTTAGAGGACAACCTGTGTTTGCTTCGCTTCCACCGGTTACTAGATGGAGGAGAGTTAGGCACAATTCACCAGTTCAGCAATCACCAACATCTAGTCAGGCTCAATTTTCTACATCTAGGCCAGCAAGAGATTACTCGCCTATTCAGATGACTCAGTACCCTGCAGTCAGTATAGAGGACTTGATTCGTCATCTCCAACAAACAGTAGAAACCATGCAGCAAGATATTGCTCGTCAAGCTGAAGTTACAGCCCATCAAGCCGAAGTAATAAATAGACTGCAACAACAGCAACCATAGCTAACAACGGCTTCTGCTTCCCATGCACCTCCTGCAGATATCCCAGCACCCGGAATCACTGCCAATGTCCAAGAGAATCTGGGCAATCCAGTAGACCCCATCCCACCGCAAGCCTCCAAGGCACTAGCGTACCAAACTGAGTCTTCGTTTGAATTCGAAGTTGACCTTATTGTACTGAAGGTCAACAAGCTGGAGAAGCTTCTCAAGCGAGCACAGGGTGTGAACTCAATCCCCGACATCAAAGATAGATACACCTTCTCCGTAGTAACTTTGCCAGATCAGTTCAAAATGCCACACATCGATCGATTCGATGGCTCTGGAGACCCCATGGTTCACCTTCGGCTCTTTTTAGACATCTTGCGATCGATGGGCCTCACTAGACTTCAAAAGCTATCACTTTTCGGCCGGACCTTGTCAGGAATAGCGGTTATCTAGTATGTAAAGCTGGAGGACTCTGTGAAGCGGAGCTTGGAGGAAATGACTGAGGCCTTTATCGCACAATACTCATATAACACGCAGATCGAGGTCACAACCCGTGATCTTGAGGTAACCCGTTAGGAGCCAAAGGAGGGCTTCTTAGATTTTGTAACAAGGTGGAGGGCCAAGGCTTCGATGTTGACTACCAAGCCATCCGAGAATGATCAAATCAAGATGGTGGTCCGCAATCTGCAAGGGAAATTATTGCAGAAGATGATCGTCTTACCGTTGTTCACATTCACTGAGCTCCACGAGATAGGAGTTCAGATTGAAGATGCAATGAATCAGGGGTTGATAACCGATGAGAAGGAGCAGGCCAAGAGGCCTTTTGCGCGCAGTTCCAATGCAACCACTAGTGGAAGCACAACTGCGGAGCCATCTGATGTGAATGTCGTCACCACTACAGCCAAAACCGCCAATCCTTTCACCAGCACAACTCCACAAACCTCAAACAACCAAGCCCGATACCAAAGGGTCTTTACCTCACTCTACATGCCTTTATCCCAAGCCATGAAGGTGCTGATCAAAAAGGGACATTTTAAGCCATTAGAGCCACGCCCACTACCCAATCCTCTCCTACCTAAACACAACCCAGCCAAATACTGTGCTTTTCACCGGCAGCACGGTCACGACACCGACGAATGCTTCAGGTTGCGTCATGAGATTCAAGATCTCATCGACAACAAGGTGATAGCACCACCCCAAAAGCCAAATGTAACCACCAACCCTCTTCTGGCCCACAATCAAGTTCCTCCACCCCAGCACTTAAATCTAATACATACACTGGCCATCTCCTATAACCCCAGCGTATATATTACCTCTTCCCACCTACCTAAACCGACGTTGTTCATTCCTGAAAGCACGGACTTATGCATGATGGACACGTCCACACTTCAACCTAAACCCGTAGTGGTGACAATGGCAGAAGGAGAGAGGTTGGCCTTGGAGGAAAATGTTAGTTTGCTGCCTGAGTGCTCTAAGGATTTGACTAAGGGGGAGTATCATCCGTGCCACTACATTGTGCTAGTTGATCAAGCTAAGCCCGAAGTGGTATTGCCAATAGTAGTAAAGGTCAATGTGGTTCGTGAGGATGACTGAGCCAAGGTCTGGATGATCTAGCGGAGCTAGAGGAGGACTTAGATAATCTGTAGTTCTTTGACGAGCAAGATTAATGAGATGTGCAGATTGACTGGTTTGATCTGAATGGGTCGACATACAACTCTGGATGGCTTAGTAACAAGCCTGACAAAGAAGAAGAAACAAAAACACAACCAGAGGAACATGGAACAAGAATTGCTGTAATGGCCAGAATGGCTGGGGACAAAGGAAAACTATCGGAGAATACCGGTGTGGAACAATCATCTCAGGAACTGGGCATTGTCAGTACCGTCTCCGGTGTGGAACAATCAGCTCAAGAACTGGGCATTGTCAATACCGTGGATACAGAGTAAGAAGTTGCGTTGAAGTAGTTTGCGCAAGAAAGGGATAAAGACAAACAGGAAGGAAAAATAGCCCAATACCCTGTGGGGGATATTTCTAATGTGAGAATGATCAGAACGGAACTGGACAATTGTTTGTCAATTGCCGGAGGTGTATAGTGGGAGGATGATGATCTACATCTGGACCATACAGATGAGGACTAGGATGAGTCCCTACTAGACAATACCTAGTACACTGAAGAGATTGACCACATGACGAGAAGTAGGCCGTATTTCAAGCCGCCGCACTTGGACCAAGCTGAAGCCTTCGAGAAAGATAAAGAGGTTAAAAAGCAGAAGGAAAAACAATTGGAAGAAGAGGCAGTGCTGAAATAGCTAAAGAAAATTCAAGCCGATATTTCAATCTGGGGAATGCTCATGGCTTCTCGAGTGCATCGACAGGATGTATTATCAGCAATGGACAAAGCCAAACTGTCCATTGACACCACTCCCGAGCAGCTTGTGGAATTAGTTTTCCCAGGTTGTGCCAGTCCAACCCTAACCTTTTCTGAGAAAGAACTGCCGCCAGAAGGCTTAGCACATAACAAACCTCTATACATATCTGTTGAGTGCAGAGAAAAATGAGTGCCAATGGTATTGGCCGACACCAGGTCAGCTATCAACGTTTATCCTTCCCGCACAGCTTATGTCATCGGCCTGAAATCGGCAGATTTTGTGCTTACAGCCCAAATGATCAGGGCATATGATAATACTAGTAGGGAGGTGATGGGCACAGTACAAATCCGAGTTTAGGTGGGCCCAGCGCAACAGTATGTCGAGTTCCATGTCCTAGATGTGCCGGCCACTTTCAACTTACTGCTAGGGAGACCTTGGTTGCACCAAGTAAAAGCTGTCTCCTCTACCCTCCACCAAATACTGAAATACCCCCACAGGAAGGGAGTGGTGATCGTCTTTAGGAATTTATCCATCTATCCTCCGCCAGAGGTAACTACACATGTGCTGGAGATCGACCATAGCGCGGAGGATGTATTCCTTTCGGGGTTTACTCTGGCCGAGGCTCGGGCAGTGTAGAACATCTTGGCAACTGATGAGGGCTTGTATGTCAGCGCCCAATCAATCTATTTCATGAACAAGCTCCAACATGTGCCCGGAATGGGGTTGGGAAGAAGTGGCCGGAAAGGCGTCATAGCATTGGCTGATGTGCCGCATAATCCACATGTCTTTGGTCTTGGTTATAAGCCCACCAAAGAGGATTGGACCAGGAAAAGGGAAGAGATGGCAAGCAGAGCTAGAGTCAAACAGGCCAAGAAACGCTATGAGCTTGTTCACAGGCCGATCTGGGGAATGCTAGATGGTCATTTTGTTCGGGAGAGGGAAGACTTCCCATTTTGCGGCTTTCCTAAGCCCTAGATGAATTCTGCGAAGCAGTGTGTTCCCAGGTTCGAAATCTTCTTTGACCTACAGTTGCAAGAAAGTGATGCCGAGGAAAAGGCCGAACCAACTGCTGAAGCTAAACGAAGCATAGAAAGTTATTCAGACGACAGCGAGCTTGGAGTAGGAGCAGCACTGGCATGTCTCCTTTCAGATCCTCCGGCCGACTCAAAGAGCTTGGAGAATAACCTGACCATCTCCGTGATCGGGGACCAGCCGGGTGTGAACCCTTCTAGTAGCATTTGGATGCATTTGAAGCACCATCTCTCGTTTGGAAACTGAAGGAGGGCTACCTGTCTAGTAGTTCTGAGTCGGGTAGTGAACCAGAATCTGATTCCATAGAATTTGTGGAGTCAGAATCAGATTCCGGTTCTTTTAAGTCTGGGTCCAGTATTCTTGGAAGTGATAACCCGAATGCCAAGGTCTTGTCCAGGTTTCCTTTTTCTTTTGCTTTTGAGTCGGTTGTAACCGAAGAGCTGAATGAGTTGGACCTTATGAATGAGAATGATGTTGCAGATTCTGAGTATTTCTTTGTGCCGCTTGTTTATTGCATTGACCATGACTTTCAAAATTTTAATAAAAACGAAGAGGAAGGAATTCCTTTAGCTTTGAAAATTTGATTAATCGAGAGGAAGAGTGGTTTGCCAAACCCTTGCTGATGAAATCATTGCTTTTAATATGGGTACTGAGAAGGATCCGCGTCTGGTCTAGATCGGGTCCACGTTGTCTTCAAAGAAGCGCGAGCGCTTAGTCATTTTATTAAAAGATTTCAAAGATGTTTTCACGTAATCCTACGAAGATATGCCTGGAATCAATCCTGAGATTGTACAACATTGGATCCCTCTTGACCTTGAGGCCCAACCCATCAAGCAGAAATTGCGGAGAATACGTCCGGATTGAGCTTTGAAGATTAAGGAAGAGGTCACCAAGCAGATCGATGTAGGGTTCTTGCTAGTATCTGAGTATCCAACTTGGTTGGCCAACATCGTCCTAGTGCCAAAAAAGGATGGAAGAATTAGGGTGTGTATGGACTTCAGAGATCTGAATAAAGCTAGTTTTAAAGATGACTTTCCTCCACCTCACATCGATGAATTAGTGGATTTCATTGCAGGCCATGCATTGCTCTCCTTCATGGATGGGTTTTCCAGGTATAACCAGATTTTGATGGTGCCCGAGGACATAGAGAAAACCACATTTACTACGCTGTGGGGTACCTACTACTATTGGTTGATGCCATTTGGGCTGAAAAATGCTGGGGCTACCTATCAAAGGGCTACAACCACAATTCTGCATGATCTGATCCATAAAGAGGTTGAGGTGTACATGGACGACATGATTGTCAAGTCCAAAGAAAGAGAGGGCCACTACACTGCCTTGAAGAAATTCTTTCAACGGATCAAAGAATACAGACTGAGGTTGAACCAACAGAAGTGTACTCTTGGTGTGACAGTTAGGAAAATGCTGGGCTTCTTGCTTACACAGAGGGGCATCAAAGTAGATCCTTCCAAAATCAAGGCCATCTTAGAAATGCCACCACCAAGGATTGAAAAGGAGGTGCGAGGCTTTTTGGGTAAAGTGCAATTCATAAGACTATTTATTTCTAGATTAACCTTGACTTGTGAACCACTCTTTGGTCTCCTGAATAAAGGAAAGAAATTCTGATGGGATAATCAATGTCAATTCGCTTTTGAGCAGATCAAGCAATATCTTTAGAATTCACCTGTGTTGTCGCCGCAAGAGCCAGAAAAGCCTTTGGTTCTATATCTGTCAGTCATAGACACAGCGATGGGATGCATGCCTGCTTAGGAATCTAAGGATAGGGTGGTGTAGACACCCCATTTTTGACCGTCCATAAGACTTCGACGCGACTGATGGTTTACATGGTGGAGAAAGTTGTGCAGGGGAAAGGTACAATTTCTTTGGCAAAGAGAGAGGAACAAATCCCAACTTCACGCCCCATTTTGGACCAAAGCTATTTTGAATGGTTTTTAGACCTTAAAACCCTCTCTTTCAAAACATTTTTGAAATAAAGTTTCTGCGATGTTCGAGGCTCGCCTTTTGTCAAACGTCGCGTTTTTCGGTAAACCGAGCAAGGACAAAGTGGAAATGAACGAAAGAGAGATGAAATCTTTGAAAAATCTTTCAAAACACCTTACTTAGGGGTTTGAATTTGAAGAAAAGAAGAGAAGAGGGAAGAAATCCAGTCGGGGGAGAAAATGGGCATGAACCGTTAAGAGAGAGTCGAGCAGCCCTCGCCGAATCGGGCCTATTCATTTGGATACTTGGAATCAAGCTATGAGGCCACCACCGTTGGAAATCTTACTCCCGGGGCTTCATTTTTCACTCAAGAATCTCCTAAATCCAATTCCGGATAGGGGAGATATCGTTGATTGAAGTGGGGCATCACTCCGGTTGGACCGAAATCTGCGCGGCTTTACCAAAAAGGGCATAACTTTTTCCATAGGAGGAATTTTGATGCAAGCTTTGCGCCATTGGAAAGATAACTTCCGGGGATTCAATTTGGACACTTGAATGGCCATCATTGGACTTCCCAATCACCCACCGGCCACATTTCTTTCCGGCAGCCCATTTTTTTTGCCCTAAAAGTAGCTGGCCGGCCAAAAAACCTAGCCGGCCGGCCACCTATTTGGTGAAATGACTTTTTTGCCCTTTTAAACTAGCCGGCCATGCCCCTCTCCCCAAGTGTGTCCTAGAAGTGAATTTTGTTTTCCACTACACCCATGTCCGAGGGTTTGGCCATTTTGGGGGGAAACTTGGTTTGTTTTCCCCCCTTTTTTCCCCCCTCTTTTCCACCCCTTTTGCTTATATATACAGCCCCTCCCCTTCAGATTTGAGGGTTACAAAATTTGTTTTGAGAGCCTTGCATCAATGCTCCCTCTCTCTCTACTCTAAGCCTCAAAACCCTTAAGCTCTTACACCCATTTCTACACCACCACCTAGCACCACACCACCACCTCCATTTCCAGCAGTTTGGGGGACTTTCCAGCAGCTAGGAGACACCACTTCTCAAGCCAAAAGGCAGCCAAGAGTTGGTCTTCAAGGGTGAGCACCATTTTCCCTTTTTGAGCTTCTTTTTGTATCATTTTTTTAGCCATTTTGCTTGCTGTTTTGGGCTCCGACCCTAACTGTAACTAGGCTTATTTTGAGCCATTTGTCATGTTTGTTGAAGGGTCTTACCCTGTTTGAGACCCCCATTTTACACTTGCTTCAATATCCCTTTGTATGCCATTATCTTGCATAGTATTTTTGGCCGATGTGTAATCTGTTTTGGAGCATGATGTAAACTGTAGATAGGCCTATTTTGAGCCCCTCTTCAACATTGAAGAAGGGATCACCACTGTTTGGGACCTCCATGTACCACTTGCCATTGTACCCCTCTTTGGTCCCCATTTTTGCATGATTTATTAGCCTATTTTGTCTCTATTTTTGGACTTTGGTCCGAACTTAAAATGGCCCTATTTTGACCCCCTCTTCATGTTTCATTAAGGGTCTATGGCTGTTTGAGACACCCTTTGTATACTTCATGTTATAGCCCTTTTGATGGCCTCATTTTGCATGATATTTTGAGCCTATTTGTATACTGTTTTGGGGCTGGTGCTAAACTGTAAAAGGCATTATTTTTGGTCCCTCTTCAACATTGTTTAAGGGCCCTCACTTGTTTGAGACCTCCATGCACTACTTGCTTCTTTGCCCCTTTGTTGACCTATTTCTTGCATAGCATTTTGAGCATACTTGTATCTGTTTTTGGAGTTTGTCATAAACTGTAATACATCATATTTTTGGCCCCTCTTCAATATTGTAGAAGGCCCCTTCTCTGTTTGGGGCCAGAATCTGTGAGTTGCTTCAATACCTTGCTTTTTGGGGCCATTTTTGTATGCTAATTTAGCCCTACTTGGGCCCACTGTTTGGCCTCACTCTAAAATGTAAAAATTCTTGTCTCAGGGCTTCCTTGCTTCTTTCTTTTCATTTCATATTCAAATTATGTATGCATTGTATAGTTATAGGCCATTTCATGCGCCAAAACCCGTGTTTCGGGACTCGTTTCATGCATCGGGTTTCATTTTACCGGGTTTCGGGGCTGTTTTGCATCTCATTTTACCTCTGATTTTTGCATGTTTGCATATCATATCCCATGTCTTGCCATGTCTTGTTAGAGTGGCATTTCCGTGCCTTAGGGTCGGTCCTCGATTTGCGTGCACGTGTGCACGTATCCCGAGTTGTCTCATTTTCATCATTATGGCCTCCTATGTGAGTGCGGCCGAGGTCCACTTGTGTTGGTGTAAGCCCATATTGCATTGTGTATGCCATTTCATTCCATAGCATTGTGTATGCTAGGTTGTATGTTAGTGCATTGTGTATGCCATGTTACCTCGTGCATCGTGTGTGCCATTTCATAGCCTTTCGCATGTTAGGTTGTATCTTAGTTGCATATCATGCATATTGCATCGTGTTCGGGATAGGAGTTAGCCCGGGCACGGGAAACGAGGTACGTTCCGTACTCTGAGTGACGGAACGTGTCTCAATTCCCCAGTCACCGACACTCCGGATTATCCGTGATGGAGTTAGGTTTTGTTGTATTTTCATATGCAGTCATTTCATATTGAGTTGTGCAATTCGACTCCTCGGCCATCATGCATCGATATGCGTGATTGGTGGCACGAGGATCGAGACATGCATACATTTGTGAAAATACATTGCCATGCCCCTTTCCTGCTCTCTGTTGCAGCAAAATGAAGAATCAGCAACTTTTCAGAGCTTGGCACGCATTTCAAGAACAAGTGCAAACAGAGGCTAATTGGGGCATCGTCATGGATTTCCGCACAAAGGCGACCTGAACATGCATCATTCATCACCTGGAGCGGAATCAAGGCAGTCCCTGGCTTGCATGCCAGTTTTACAGCTTTCTTAGTTAATTTGTTAATTAATTAGGAATTTGTACATTATTTGGAGCCATCTATTATTTGGGGCAAGGGCAATACGGTGGATGGCCGTTCAATTTGTCATTTGCGGAGGTAAACTGTACAAGAGAGGTCATCTGGGAATGCACAAGTTGTGTGTCGAAGCAGAGGAATCAAAGCGCTGATGGAGGCCATCTATGGGGGAGAGTGCGGAGCACACATGAACAGAGTAGTGTTAGTCCAGAAGATTCTCAGGCAGGGTTACTGCTGGTCTACCATGGAGGAGGATTGTATTGGTTTTGTTCGGCGATACCACAAATGCCAAATTCATGTCAATCACATGAATATCCCGTCGTCAAAGCTGTACAACATGACTTCCCCATGGCCTTTCTCAGTCTAGGGAATCGATGTCATCGGCGCGGTCACACCAAAAGGGTCGAATGGGCATGAATACATTCTAGTGGTAATTAACTACTTTACAAAGTAGGTAGAAGCTAAGTCCTACGCAGTGCTGAAAGCATCGCATATGGCCAAATTCATCCGAAACAACATCATTTGTTGATATGAAGTCCCAAATGAGATCATATCAGATAATGGCCCCCTGTAGACGTCCCCAAACGCCCCGGGAGGGATGAGTCCCCCATTCCGTTCATCTTGGGCTCACTACAGTTCAAGGACTCAAATTGTCACGGTTCTTAATCTGAACCAAAGAGTCCAAATCCGGCAAATTGTTTTGAGAAAACATATTTTTGAAAGAAGTGCCAAACATGGACTGCTTTGCCAGATACAGAGTCGCCACCTAAATATTTTATTTTTGGGAAATTTAGGAAACCCTGACTCGTGCCTAAGGCCACGTGTCCGTCATCACCAAAGTTGCCTCGGCTCGGGAACTTGGGTACGATTGGGGAAGGTCACTTCGTGAGCACCCCCGCTCGCCCGATCAAAGATCAGCCTCTACTAACCATGATATCTAGTTTTGAAAACATTATGCGTTCTTATTCTGGTTATTAGCCTAGATTTACTATGTGATGCGCACAGCATACAAGTATAGACCGGGTCGCCTGAATTGGAACAAAACATTTCATGTTTTTTTTTTTTGAAAGATGGTTTGCTACTCGCAAGTAGGCTTAAAATGCAGATTTTTGCCACCCTCAGGAGGGCTTAGAAAAGATGGTTTTGCCACTATCTAGTGGGCTTAAAACTCACAGTCAATGCATTGTTCCAATCCAAATAACCCAACCTTCATCCACAGGCATTCAGGCAGTTATATCACATAAGCAAATAGCCTCATGGTAAGCATGCTATCATGGCAGTCACTCACACTCATGCAAGGATGCTAAAGCGTAAAAACTTACTGAGTACTCCAAGCCAAAACAGAAACTATGTTAGAAATCCATGCATGATCCTAACTATACAGAAATGCCTAATGCAACCATAGCAGGCTCGGCTATTCTAAACATGGCATATGGAATGCTACAAGTAACATGTATTCAACTTAGAATTGAAATACAAATGCAGTTAGTATGATGCGCCGAGCCCGGTGCATGCAAAACAGATGAATGAATGCAAACATGCTATCATACTGTATGCTAATTGAAACATGCCCTAATCTAACCATCGTAAGCTGGTAAATAAAAGGGAGAAAGACGTGGGGTTGGAAGACATACATCACACGCACGCACACTTCTTACAACATTGCCCTCACTCGGAGGGTCCGAATAAATAATACAGTCCCAAATAAATAATACAGTCCGAATAGATACAAAATCCTAATTAATTAACAAATTAATCTAGGAAAGCAATAAATGGCACGCAAACTAGGGAACTGCCTCGACTCTGCTCCGAATGATGGATGATGCATGCTCGGGTTGCTTGGCGCGGAAATCCATTGCGACGCCCCAATTAGCCTCTGTTTACAATTGAGCCCAGAATGTTGCGCGTAGTCCCAAAAGATTGCCGGTTTTTGATTTGCTACAACAGAGAGCAGGAAAGGGGCATGGCAATGTATTTTCACATATGTATGCACGACTACTCTTCAGGGAGTGTAGTCCTCGATCCTCGTGCCACCAATCACGCATCTCGATGCATGATGGCCGAGGAGTCGAATTGCACGACTCAATATGGAATGAATGCACATGAAAACATAATAAGGCCTAGACTCCATCATGGATAATCCGGAGTGTCGGCGACAGGGATTTGAGACACGTTCCGTCAGTCAAAGTACGAAACGTCCCTCGTTTCCCGTGCTCGGGCTAACTCCTATCCCAAACACAATGCAAAATGCATGAACATGCATGAATGCAACTAATATACAACCTAGCATACACAATGCTATGAAATGGCATACACAATGCTCGATGTAACACGACATACACAATGCTCTAACATACAACCTAGCATACGCAATGCTATGAATTGAAATGGCATACGCAATGCATAATGGACTTACACCAACACGAGTGGACCTCAGCCACACTCACATCAGTGGCCATAAGATGAAAATGAGACACTCGAGATGAGTGCACACATGCACGCAAACCGATGACCGATCCTAAGGCACAAATGCCACTCTAACAAGGCATGGAATATGGCATACAAACATGCGAATTTCAGCACTAGAATATGATGCTAAACAGCCCCGAAACATGGCAATATGGCACCCGATGCATGAGATGAACCCCGAAACTCAAAACTAGGCATACGCAATGACCTATAGTTATACAAAGCATGCATTATTTGATCATGAAGCATGAAGACAGAGTCAAGGCAGTCCCAAAACATGAACTTTCTTAGTTCAAAGCATGGCCAAAAGGTGCTAGCAAGATGGGCTAAAGTAGCATGCAATTTTGACTAGCAAACATGGTTTACATGGAAAGTATATGAAGCACATGGAATCTCACCAAACCAGAAAAAATTAGTGAACAAAACATGTGAAAATATGACCAAATAATCACTGAAATGCAGCCAACATGTGCAAAAATGAGGAGCTCCTTTAGAGGGCCATGCAAGGAGTTATTAGGCACATACAAGATAGACATGAAGCATGACCAAAACAGCTCTGGAAATCAAATATGGTAGTCCCAAAACTCACCAAATTGACCCTGAAATGTGACTTCAAAGCATGCAAGATAGGGTCTCTTTGGAAGGCCAAAATGACCACCAAACAAGTCAAGGTGAGAGGGGGTCACCCCCCCTGATTTGGAGGCTCAAAACAGTGTTCCAGCCACTGAAAATCCACTGGATTTCAGTGGCTAGAAGGCCAAACAAAGCATGCAATTGGAGCTTAGGTGTAAGGCTCAAAACAAGGGACAATCAAGCATACAAGGAAGCATGTGACCTCAAATAAGAAAATGCCCTTGATAAAACATGAAGATGATGTCAAAACAAGCCTTTTTCCAGTTTATAACAAGTCTCAAAAATGAACATAAATAGGGCTAATCTATCATGCAAAAATGGCCCTAAAAGAGAGAATAGAGACAAGGGACAGCAGCTGGACCCAAATGGAAAAGAGCCCTTCAACAAAATTGAAGAGGGGCTCAAAACAAAGCACTTTACAGTTTACATCAAGTCTCAAAAATGAACAAAAGTGAGGCTAAATCAACATGCAAGAAAAAGGCCTAAAAGAGGGATAAATAGGCAAGTGGTAGCAGCTGACCTCAAACAGAGGAGAGCCCTTCAACAAAGTTGAAGAGGGGCTCAAACAAAAGTCATTTCATAGTTTATGACCAAGTCCAAAACAGCTCACAAATAAGCCTAAAATATCATGCAAAAATAGGCCTAAAAGAGAGTTAGGAGACAAGTAGTAGTAGAAAACCTCAAACAGCAAAGAGTTCTTAATCAAATATGTAGAGGAACTCAAAATATGACCTTTTTCAGTTCATGAAAAAGTCCAGAAACGCTTGCAAGTATAGCTTATAAATGAAGCAAAAAAATACAAGTTTGAGGGAAATAGACACTTACCCTTGAAAAGCAGCAAATTAGCAACTTTTGGACCAAAATTCTGGACTTTCAACCTCTTCAAATGTCCTCCAAGGTGCTGGAATGAGTGATGGAGGGGGTAGGCTAGGGGTTGTAGTGCAAGTGGTGCAAGAAAATGGGTGTTTGGAGCTTGAAAATGGAGAGTAATGGAGGAGGAAGGTTATGAGCCTAAGCCAAAAGTGTCTAACCCTTAACAATGGTGGTGGAGTGTATATTATATAGAGGGAGAGAGGCTAAGAAAAGGGGAGGAAAAACAAATTCAAAAATGGAGCCAAAACTTGTCTCTCTTGGAAAATGGGAGATATATCATCATATATAGCAAAAGCAATACTAAAGGTCGAAAATATTTGAGCTAGGGACAGCTGGAGGTTGTGGAAGACAGCTGGAGGGAAGACATCTGTCAATTTTGGGCTTTCTGGGCATAAGTGGCCGGCCTACCACCTTTTATGGTCGGCCTGCTACTTTTCAGGACAAAAATTGGTCTGTCGGAAAGAAAGGTGGCCGGCCAGTGATTGGGAAGTCCAAAGGTAGAGGGCCAGGTGTCCAAATTGAAGCCCCGGAAGTTAGCTTTCCAATGGCGCAAACCTTGCATTAAAATTCCTCCTATGCAAAAAGTTATGCCTGTTTTTGTGAAGCCGCGCAGATTCGGTCCAACCGGAGTGATGCCCTACTTCAATCAACCATATCTCCCTCGTCCGGAATTGGCTTTAGGAGATTCTTGAGTGAAAAATGAAGCCCCAGAAGTCTTCTTTCCAACGGTGGTGGCCTCATAGCTTGATTCCAAGTATGCAAATAAATAGGCCCGATTCGGCGAGGGTTGCTCGACTCTTTCTTAACAGTTCATGCCCATTTTCTCCCCCAACTGGATTTCTTCCCTCTTCTCTTCTTTTCTTCAACTTCAAACCCCTAAGTAAGGTGTTTTGAAAGATTTTTTCAAAGATTTCATCTCTCTTTCATTCATTTTTTCTTTGTCCTTGCTCGGTTTACCGAAAAGCGCAACATTTAACAAAATGCGAGCGTTAGAACATCGTAGAAACTTTATTTCAAAAACATTTTGAAAGAGAGGGTTTTAAGGTCTAAAATCTTTTGATCAAGATTGTTTTGGTCCAAAAAGGGGTATGAAGTTGAGCTTTGACTCTCTCTTTGTCGAAGAAAATGAACCTTTCCCCTACACATCTTTCTCCACCATGTAAACCATCAGTCGCGTCCAAGTCTTAAGGGCGGTCAAAAATGGGGTGTCTACACCCCCACTTTAAGAAAGAAATGATAGACTTGTTGGAGAAATATAACGTGGCTTTTCATAAGTCATCTACATACCAGCCGCAAACCAATGGAGTTGTTGAGGCCGCTAACAAGAACATCAAGCATATTCTACAGAAGATGGTTGAGACCTACAGGGACTGGCCAGATAAATTGCCATTTACACTATAGGCTATAGAACTTCAATCCAGACATCTACAGGGGCAACTCCTTATTCTTTGGTTTATGGGATGGAGGTTGTTCTGCCAATTGAAATAGAAGTTTTGTCGCTGCGAGTTATGGCTGAGTGTCAGATAGCAAAGGTAGACTGGCAACAGAGTAAATTCGAAGAATTAATACTTACTGATAAGAGAAGGATGAAAGCATTGTATCATGTTCAGGGTTATCAACGCAGGATTGCTAGGGCTTTCAATAAGAAAGTTAAGTCCCGAAATCTCAAAGAGGGGGATTTGGTGCTAAAAGACAACCGAGCTCCCATCCATGACCCAAGGGGCAAGTTCAGACTCAATTGGATTAGTCTTTACATCATCCAAACTATCTGGTCGGGTAGAGCTGTTATTCTTATGGACCTGGATGGCCCAGAATTTTCCCAACCGATCAACATGGACAAGTTGAAGAAATACTATCCCTAAGAGGCTCGCTAGGTCGAAAACCCGGAAGGGCGACCTAGGCAAAAGTTAGAGCACGAAAAATTAGAAATAGAGAAAAACTAAGCTCGCAAGGTTAAAAACCCTAAAGGCAGTTTTGGCAAAAGTTAGTACGCAAAAAGAGAGAGTTAATACTCGAGTGAACCTGAACCGAACTACGTAAGGCCTGATTCCCATCTTTGGGATACGTAGGCAACTTCATCTTGAAGTTCGGCCGTAAACACCTCCAACTCAACTGTCCTGTCCATGTGTTTGATCAGGTCATCTTTGTCTGTTCTTTATCTGAGAGTCTGGTTGTGATCTTTATTCTGAGAGCTGGTTACAGTGCTGAGCAGTGTTATTTAGTCAAGGGGCAATTTGTGATCTTTGGATTCGGGATTGTACATCTCGAGGAATGATTCCATTCGTGTCAGGTGGTGATCTTTTTCGAAAATGGTTTTGGAAAGTTTTAATAAAAGTTGATTTTGTTCAAATCTTACATTTTACAACTTAGACCATTTTTGTATCAAAAAGAAAATTTTCAGTGCTCAAAATTTTAATTTCATTGATTTCAAACATAGAAGTTCTCAAACTCTCGATACAAATCAAAGATGCTTTTATTACATTGCAAAAAACTTGAAAAGAAAGATCAAAGCAATAAACTAGGGGCATAGATGAGTCAGGTGTTCCTGCGTCCCCTATTTATGCTTGTGGAAGCTTTTGAAGCTAAAATTGGCCCGATTTGTGCCTCATCCTCGAGCTAAGCCAAACACTCGCTAGAAAGGGCGCAATGAAACTAGGAGTAGGGGCCAGAAGCTCTCTTATCCTCTAACCAGTGTGGTACCTAGCCAAATGTGAACTCGAATAGGGAATGAAATCAGGTATTCTACTCCCTCCTTTGGGCAAGTCTGATCATGCCCAAACTGACGTCTAAACCGGAAGGGGAAGTAGAACACGTAGTGTGTCAAGCCAATCAACTATATGCAGGTTGCCGAGTCATGTTGTAGCTCATTTCGGTCAGATTAAGCCAGGGGCAATGCCAAGCAATGTCAATAGCAGACCTGTTGCACATCCAATGGCGCCACCATCCCTCATTTGGGAAATCTATTAGACGATGGTGAAAGAAATAGCCTCGAGCTGAGTACTCAGGGCAAGAGTCCGCTACCTTCAGCTTATCCATAAGCCACACCTGGGAAGGGATATAAGAAAAGAGAGATTGAATAATAAAGAGATGTATGTTGAGAGAAAAGTGAGAAAAGGGCTTTAAGAGAAAAGTAAAGCATGAGTTCCGAGTGATGTGAGAAACACATATAAGAAAAAATGGGAAACAATACTTGAAGAAGTAATGTACTCCCCGTGAATTTGGTCATCTCCTACCGATGAAAGGCGTCTAAACCTATCAAAGTCTCCTAGGTACTGCTGCTATTGTTTTTTCTACTGTTTTTGGAGTTGTGGCCTACTACTATGGTGTGGACTACTGCTATGTTGTGGCCTGCTACTATCATGGGTGCTGTTGCTGCTATGTTGTTTGTTCTACAATTTGAAATTTAAATATATTAGCTTATTTTGTAGTCCCATGTCCTGTTTTGGCTTTGTACATGGCCTTTTTGAGTTAGTTGGTTTTCTTTTGAGTTTGTTTTGGGATCTGATTTGTGGTCCAGCTATCTCTTGGCATTTCCTTTGGGGTAGTTTTGTGTTGGCCCAGTTCTTGCCCCTCATTTGCTCTTGTTGTTGATGTGGTGTTTGAACAGGTTTTTTGTCTTCTTGTTGCTTTAGTTTGTTGTTATCTGTATTTTGTATAGTTGGTTAGCTCCCGAGGTATGCCTCTTGTGGTTTGTATTTATTTGTCTTTTTTAATTTATGACTTATTCACCTAAAAAAAAAAAAAAAACACACACCAAGCCAATGCAACTCTTGCTCTCTTTCAAACCTTGGGCCACTTCAATCAGCCGAATGCTAGACCCGCCAGAAACTAGGGGCAAGAAGGAAATGAGCCAGCATACACAAGCAAAGGGGGTGTTGCCTAAAACCCCGCCAAAGAAGGTCGCCTTGGTCGCCAACGTCGGAAAAATGATGAATCAAACTGGAAATGTCCGGCTCTCCGCTGTGAACCAAAGATCGAGCCTCATGTAGAATGAGCCCACACATCCGTCCCAAAGTTTGGATGTGGCCAAAACGGGGCTGAGGTATGATTTTCTCTTCGCGTCGAGATTCCATTAACGCCTGAAATTCTTCAATTGTCGGGCATATTTCTTGTCCCCCGAAGCTAAAGACATGTGTAATCGGGTTCCAACATCTAGCCGCGGCATAAAGGAACAGAAAACAAAGCGAAGTTCGGCTCAACGAAAAAAGTACATTTATGCCGAAACCCTAGAAATTTACCTTTTCCGCGCCATTTAACGTCGCAATCCAATCCGATAGTCTTTCGGCAAGAAATGGCTCCATTTGTGGAAAAAATTACAGCTGAAATGAAGTTTTGGAAGAGAGATCACGAAGTTGAACCTTTTGTAGAAGATGAGGCTGTGAGTGGAAGCCAGCTGTCAACAATCTGGAGATTCCTCACACTGGTGGCCAACCGGCCATTGGTGATGGCCTACAAGCCACTTTAGTGGCCGACCGACTACCTCTGGTGGCCAACAACCTTTACCTTTGGCCGATAGTCCCTTTTCCAGGCTTGCCGACCACCGGTGTGTTGACCAGTGCTGGAGGTGTGTGTTTTGTTTTGATCTTTGTTTCTTTCAAGGCCTTGTTTTGAGTCTTTTCGGCTTTAGCAAGTTTGTTGAGTTGTATTTGAGTCATTTTGTTTATCGAGTTGTTTTTGTTTTGTTTATCGAGTTTTATGTTGCATTTTGTATTTTGGTTGTTGGTCGGTTCGTTACCCGATTAAGATTTTGTTTCAATCAAGTGCTCTTGGCCATTTCAATTCCATGTCCATTTCATGCAAAATACGGTGCTCATGATGAAAAAATAGCAACACTTTTCATAAAAAAAAAACTGCGAGGTTTTATTCCGAGCATGGTTTTTACAAAAGTGGAGCACAAGTTTTAAAGCAAAAAAAGTTATCTGAAGCTATACAATGTGCTAATGTTGTAAACAAAAAGAAACTAAGCAAAAGTACAAAAAAAATCAGCGCCGATTGCCTCAGGCTTGAGAAGCCCTCTTCGTCCTCTTCCTCGGAGGAGAAGACTCTGGGGCACTATCTCCATCAATGCCACTATCTGAACCTAAACCAGAACCTGAGCTGGTGTCATCTCCGCTCTCCACCTCAAAGCTCACCTCGGCGTCACCTCCACTCTCGGAACCCGAGCCAGCATCCTCTCCACTCTCAGATGACTCCGAATGCTGACTCACTTCCTCCTCAGAGTCGCTCATCTTAGCATTATCATCACTCAGAATGGGCTTTGGAGGGCTGTTTCGGGCTCAGGTACTCCTGTCTCTGTCTCTCCTCCCTGTTGCTGGAGGAGGTATTGCTGGTGATATGGTTGCTGCTGGTGCCATCGATATGGATGGGATCTGAAAAGACAGTTGTCACATATCAGTTACAGTATGTGTATCAGATGCAAACATGGTACACAGAATGAGTGTATGTAGAAATCAAATACAGTGTATAAGTGCAGTGTGTCAGATACGATGTATCAGTGCAATTTAGGAAGTTTTCAATTGAAATGTCAGTGTCAGTGTGTCAGTGGAAATTTGATGCCTGGAGTGCAAACTGAAGAACTTACCGGGATGCCGTGGAGACCAAACAGCGTCTCCCTCCTCTGGACCATGCCTATCAATGAGGCTATCAGCTCGAGAGCGCCCCCTGTGTACTCTATCGATGCTTGTAAATGCATTTTGAATGATCAGCGTCTGCAATAAACATATCTGAATTGAAATGTAGGGCTCAAAATGTAAAGTGTGGTCCATACTTGAGTCGAGCCTCGAACCCCGACAAGCTCATGACCAGCCGCTGTAGGCTCAATCGGAACCTGGTAAGCATCCTCAGTATGCTGCCAGCATGTCAACGCGGTTGGAAGTTCTGGCCAATCGGTCCTCTGCCTCGCCTGGGAAGCCCTTCTACCACTGGCCCTGGTCGCTCGAGTCACTCTAAGCGCCTCTCTCGCAGCAGGAACTCTCGTCTCCTTACCTCCACAAGCACCAGTCAAAGGTGGCATGAGATGGGTCTGAATAAAGGCTGCATAGTCGCTCTCGGCTCAGAAATAGTCACTATCCAAGCCCACCATAAGCTCGGTGACCTCATCAATGGATAGGCTGTCTGCTGTCCTCCTAGACTCTAGTGGCGCCATCGGAATGGTCGAGTCAGGTAGGTCCACAGTCTGGTGCACGAACCGCTTGCTCAGAAACTAGGCTCGACAGACTGGGCCCTCCAATAGAGTCCAGAAACGGGACGTGGCCCAAGCCCCAACGAACTGGTCCCGAATCCCCGCTGGCATCATGGCCCATGGCTGCCACATAATCTGCAAACAGAGTATGTAGAGATTGTTAGCTGCCGTCAGTCGCCAAAATGTGAATCAGAATAGTTATAAAGCAAAATGACTGTGTTTTGAGTTACCTCGTGGGTAGCCACAGTGTTAAAATAGTGACAAAAGAAGCTGAAGGTCTACAGGTTCAACGCTGGAGCCAGTCTTCATACCTCCGCGAGTAATGGACTGCTAGGGAAAGCTCTTCCACAAGCTTTGGGGCGAGAGTCGGAAAATAAGCATACACCCATAGCTGCAAGGAAAGTGCAGTGATATGTGATCAACCATGCAATTTGAACAGACATAGAAAATGCAAAGCAGAAAGCATACAGCATGAATAGATACAAAAAATGCAAAGTAGAAAGCATACAGCATAAACAAATGCAGAAACAGCAAAGCAGAAAGCACGTGTGTTGAATAGATGTAAAGCAGGAAATGCAGAGCTGAAAATGTAAAGTGCAAAAAGGGAACTGAAATGCATACCTCCCAAGCTCGCCAATAGCCTTCGATCAAGTCTCCCCTCAGGCGAGAGGTAGAGCTCATGTAGCCGTACAAAGTGGCGAGGCCAGCTCTGTCCTAATCGTAGAAACGCACCCGGGAAAGGGTTACCAGGGCGCTCAGCAGGTACAATCCTATGGTGTTCCCCCTGTTCGGGAATAAGGTGGTACCGAGGAAGAACATCAAAAAGCCCTGAGCATACTGCTTTATCTCCTCTACTGTCTCTAGCTGGCTCCCTCAGAAATACTCAGCAAACCAGCTATATCTGACCATGGCTAGTCGGAACAGAGGCGGGCACACTCCTAGTAGCTCGATCCAAGCAGCCTCTCACTCCCCCATATCAGCGTCGAAAGGGATCGGATCACCCCCTACACCTAAGCCCGTGATCATGGCAAAGTTGTAGGGAGTCATCATCATCTCCCCAGCAGTAGAGAGATGGAGGGAGTTGGTGGTGTCCCACCATCTCTCCATTAGCGCTCCAAGAAGTGGGTGGCTCGCTATAACCCGTGTCAATCCGGAGAAGAAAAGGCCGAGGCCAGCCTCATCAACGATGTCACAGACTCCTACAGGGAGCTCATCGTACCGATCCCTAGCTGTCGTAGCCCCATAGCCCCTGTATGCGCAGGAGTCACCCTGTGGCAGAAAACAGGTGAATTAGATAAAGCAATGATGAAAATACAGTCAGAAAATGCAATGCAAGAAATGTAAGTGAAGACAGGCAGAAATGCAACTAAACAGAGTTCATACCTTAATAACAAGGAATGGAAGGTGAGAAGTCGGCTCCATCAGCAGGAGGTCCTCCGGTACACCGTGAATAAAGTTGTTGAAGTGTTTGATGCCTCCAGGTGGCAAGAAATGTGTACGGGGATGATACCTCGCCAAATCAAAAGGTCGTACCCCCAATGATGGCAATCCTGGCTCAAGCTCCAGGGCGAACTCTACCTCAATATCTTCCGCCGCCTTGCCGACCTCAGCCATCATCGGCTCCTCAACCTCGACATGAGGTGCTAGTGAAGGTGGAACCTCTAGAGGGGCTCCGTCACGTGGAATATTGTTTGCCATCTAGAAAGTGGGTGAAAAGTCAGTGAAAAGTGAAGAAAAATGGAGAAAATAGGGTAAACTCGAAAAAGTCAAACCCTAAGAGAAAGAAAATGGGAGGAAAAGTCAAAGCCGGAAAAAGGTTACGGAACCCGAGAGAAACTCGAAGGGAACAAGCCTAGAAGGGCAAGAATGAGGAAAGAAGTGTCGAAATCAAGTTTTGATCAGTTCAAAATGTTGAGAACTAAGAGAGTTTAGCGAATAAAGTGTGCTTGGGGCGTTGGAAAACGTGTATAAAGCTCAGATCTAGAGAGGGAAAATGTCTAGAGAGATAGATGGAGGAATTTCAGCCTTGGAGAAGTAAGGAAATGAAGTGTGGATGTGTGTATATAAAGACCTGAGGCAAAAAGTCAAAATTGCCCCGAATCTGTCATCGGTGGCCGACCGGCCACCATTGGCGGCCGACACGCCTTAGGGGTGGCCAACACCCTCCCCTGGTTGCCGGCCAGTGGCTGGCGCCCCTCCACTGAGTCTTGATGCTGTTTTGTGTCCTTGTTTCCCAAGAAATGCAAGGAAAGTTCACTGTTAGGTTTAGATTGTTTCTACGGAAGCTCAAAATTGTGTTTTTAGCGCACGATGTTCGTCACTTGTCAACATGAACGAGGTGTATCTTTTTTAAACATGTTGTAACTCTTGCGAGAGGTAAATCGAAAGTTGCCACTGAATTTGTTTTGTCAAATTATGCATTTCATATTGTTGCATAGAATATGCATTTCATATTGTTACATAGATATTCATTTCATATATACACTGCGTGCGCGTCTTGTATCGCTTATGATTCACATATAAAATATGCTTTCGTTCTGATTTCATGCATAGAAAATGCCCTCGTCTTATGCATAGAACATGCCTTCAACTAACATCATATCTTGGTTGTTTATCTTGCATAGAACATGCATGATTATTGTACCACACTTGTTTAATCCTTTTCTTTCTTCCTTGGCCAACACAGACATATGATATTATATGTATGGTTCATTTAGAGGAGTTTCGGATAAGATCATTCATGTCTTGGTAAGAGAACCTACTCCTTTAACTTGTGCATCTATCACACTTGTTCACTTTCTGCATCTATCGCACTCCTTTAACTCGTGTATCTATCGCACTTGTTCATTTTGTGCATTTATCGCACTCCTTCAACTTGTGCATCTATCGCACTTGTTTCTTTTGTGCATCTATCGCACTCCTTTAACTTGTGCATCTATCGCACTTGTTCACTTTGTGCATCTATCGCACTCCTTTAACTTGTGCATCTATTGCACTTGTTCCTTTTGTGCATCTATCGCACTTCTTTAACTCGTGCATCTATCACACTTATTCATTTTGAGCATCTATTGCACTCCTTTAACTTGTGCATCTATCGTACTTGTTCTTTTTTTGCATATATCGCACTCCATTAACTCGTGCATCTATCGCACTTGTTTCTTTTGTGCATCTATCGCACTCCTTTGACTTGTACATCTATCGCACTTGTTCACTTTTGTGCATGTATCGCACTCCTTTAACTCGTGCATCTATCGCACTCCTTCAACTCGTGTATCTATTGCACTTGTTCACTTTGTGCATCTATCGCACACTGGTTTGTTATTTCTCGGGACGCGTGGCGCGCGAGCCAGAGCTTAGGCAGTGTTTCTTGTTTCTTGGGACGTGTGAAGTGTAACCCTGAGTGGTTTTCTCAGTTTCTCAGGATGCGTGAAACGCAACCCTGAGCTATGTTTTCTTTTCTCATCTTTATTTTGGCGTGGTTGGAGCATGTTTTAGTTCTTTTGCATAAAACCTGTGTTGGTTTTAAGCTTGAAGCTGCTCATTCATATGTTGTTGTCTTGCTTATTGGATTCATTCTTGCTTATCGCATTTGTTATTGCTTATGGCATCATATCGCATGATCATGAGTTTTCAACATAGTCGGCTTCGCGAAGCGTGTAAGTCCAACCTTCAAACTGCTTTGCATACATATCATTTGCATCGCCCCAGAACTATGCTGGTTTGATTCCTTGCAAAGGGATACGTAGGCAGCCTGTGGGCGCAATCGTTCTTTGTCTTGTTTGTTTGTTTGTCCAAGTCTTACGGCCTTGTCAAAAATGGATCGTTTTTGGGCTTTGACATTCACTCATGTCATTTCATGACCCTGAGTTCTGTCAAAGAGGGGCAATTGTAGACATTCCATTTTTGACAGCCCTTATGACTTGTATGTCTTCGTTTGCACACCTGATGATGAACGTATTTGCTCGCCAAGTGCTCGAAGTCCTCAGCGGAATGCCACAACTTTGAGCCTTGCCCCCCCTGTCGCCTTGTTTTTGGACCAAAACCTTGGTGTTTCGAGCATGAACCTTCTGGTGACCTACCGGCCACCATTATAGGCTGTCGGCCATGTCTCCTGGTTGTCGGCCATTAGTGTGGCCTGTCGGCCACCAGTTTTTTTTTGCAAATATTTTATGCCAGCTGTGCCAGCTGTTTACACAGATGCATGCATCTATACCCACGTGTAGAGCTGGATATCCTTGTATGGAATTCATGTTTTCTATATATAGGGGGTCTCCTCCCCCATTTTTGAGGGTTAGAATTTTTGGAACAAAAATCTCTCTCTCTCTTTACATTTCTCTCTCTTTCTTGCAAATTTGTGCACATTAGCCTACATACACTACACTTTTGCCTACACCTCCTTAACCAAAGTTGTTCATCTTTGAGCTGAGGTTCCTTGAGGCCTTCTTGGAGCTCTTGAAGTTGGTCTTGGCTTGAATTGTTGCCTAGAATTGATCTTTGCTTCAAGAGGTATAACCCTTGCCCTTTTACCTTACTTTGCGTACTTGTTTTTCTATCTTTTTTCCACTATTTTTGGGCTATAAAAAACTCTGTTTTTGTGAGCTGAAATTGGTGGTTGTAGGCCATTTAAAGGTAGGGGGTAGTTCACCCTTTGTTTCTTTCTTGTTTATAAGGTCTTTCCACCTTTGTTTCCCACTTTTAAACCATCTTTTTTTGGGCTTTTGAACACTGAATTTCAGAGTAATTTCAATGGTAAAAATCATGTTTTGAAGTCCAAATTTGGAGGGGTTAGCCTCCCCTCCTTGTGTCTTGTTTGCTAGCCTAGTTAGCTCTACTAGTTATCTTATTTTTCTAGCCATTTGTAACTTAATTTTAGCATGTTTTAACCTCTATTTTGGATTGTTTGAACCTCTATTTTGGACTGTTTTAACTCTGTTTTGAGTTGGTTAAGTCATTTGAGTCTTGTTTGCATGCTTGTAGTGTAAGTGTCCTTATAAACTTGGTGTTTTAGGCTTTTAGACACCACTTTTTTGAGTTGATTGCATTGTTTTAGTGTTTTTCTCACTTAATTTCAGCAAGCATAATCTCTACAACCTCCCTCATTTCTTGACTCTTTGTTTTCTTTGAGGGTTGTTTCAACCTTTGGACTGTTTAAGCTTGAGATTGAGGTCCATGCTTAATGGTTTAATCCTCTTTGGGGGGTTCATTATCAACGGCATAACACATCTCTTTTGCCTTAAACTACCCATTGTTTGACACTTTCTTCTTTTTTAGAGGACTCAACTCACCAATGGACTTAACTGGTTAAATAATAGAAGGGTAATTGAAATGAATAACTAAAACTTGGGACTAAAAGTGAGCAAGATAATATTTGGTCATGTTCAATCGAACGTTAATTGAACACATGGAAGCTTGAACCAATTCATACTCATTAGTGATGAAATGATCCAAGTCTCCAAGGTCAACCACTTCCCTTGATCTTTCATGAAAGGAAGGAGGTTTGAATCTTGTTTTGTTGCATTTAATAAAATTGCACACTTTGGTTCATGAGCCATCACCCAATGAAATTGCTTGAGTTGATGGTTTGTGGATCAAGGTTTGTCTCCCTTTGATTTGTTCATGAAAAGGGGGATGAATTGTGCAAACAAATCCTTGAGAAATACACTCTCCTGCTTTGTTTGCTCTCTGTTGTAGTAAGGAAGTCCAATCAGCAGTGGCCGACAGGCCATCATCAGTAGCCGACCGACCACCATCAGTGGCCGACCGACCATCAGCAGTGGTCGACCGGCCCCCTATCGGCCACCAATGCAAATTCAGCAATGTCTTTTTGAGATAGAATAGAGCTGGTCTGGAAGTGGAAAATCAATGCAAGTGTCCTACTGAGCAACAGAGGCATGCGGCAGCAGCAAAATAGTGGCTTTTCAAGTGGAAACCGCGTTCATGCATGAGTTTCTCATTGATCCTTGGGATACGTGTCGTAATAGATTAGTGTTATGCTTAACTAGTGGCTTTTGTAATTAGTTAGAATAGCTAATTTCGTATTGTGTTGTAATTATGTGGGTGTTTGGGAAGTGGATTTTTTTGTAGGTTTTTTTAGTTATAAGATATTATTGAAGAAATTTTTTTTTGTGTTTGGAAAGATAGTTGGGTTTTTTTGTGGTTGGATGTGATGTTTGTGAGATAAAAAGTGAAATAATTATGGGGTTTGATGTGATATTTTGTTTGGATTGTTTTTTTTGGTTTTGTAACTAATTTGTCTTTTAGTGGAAAAAAACCAAAAACCAAACTTCCCAAACACCCCCTATAATTAGTTAGCTAGCATAGTTAGTTAATTAGTTCAATTTTTTTTTAATAATTAGTTAAGTAGTTTAGCTAATTCAAAGTTTGTTTTAATAATTAGCTTAGCTTAATTAGTTGCTAGTTAGCTTAATTTATTCATTCGGACTCTACTACGCGAGGGGTATCAATGTTGTAATAATGCGTATGTCTTCTAACCCCACGTTTTTCTCATTTTTATTTATTTTCTTTCAATGGTTAAATTAGGGGCATCACGTTTCAATTAGCATATCGTATGTTTTCATCCATTTGTATTGCATGCACCGAGACTTAGTTCATCATTCTAACTACATTGTCGTTTCAATATTTCTTTGAATACGTGCTTAGACCACATGTTATCAAAATCGATTCATATGCCATGTTTAGTAGCTGAGCCTATTTTAGTTGCATCATTGCATGCGTTGCATTAGCCATATTGTACATTTAGGTATTATGCATACTTTTCTAACTCTTTTGTTTTATCTTAACTTGGAGTACTAGGTGAGTTTTTAGTGCTTTACCATACTTGCATGAGTGTGAGTGACTGCCATGACTAACATGTTTGCCATGAGATTAAGTGCTTACTTGTTAAACTGTTTGAGTGCCTGTGGATGAAGGCTTATTGCTTGAATTGGAATGATTCAATGAATGTAAGTTTAAGCCCACTTTGTTAAGTGGCAAAATCAAACCCTTTTCAAAAAACAAACATGAAATTGAATTGTTTCAATTTGAGCAAACTAGTCTATACCTTGTGTGCACACATCACATAGTAAATGCTAGCCTAATAAACCGGAACAAGAGCATATAATGTTGATAAAAATCATATCATGATTAATAGAGGCCAATCTTTGATCGGGCGAGTGAGGGTGCTCAAATGTATTTGTGACCTTTCCTTCTCGTACCCAAGTTCCGAGCCGAGGCAACTTTGGTGATGACAGACATGTGGCATTTGGCACAAGTCATGGGTTTCCTAGATTTTCCCAACATAAAATATTTAGGTGGCGACTCTATATCTGGCAAAGCAATCCAATTTTGGCATTTTTTATTCAAAAATCAATTTTTCAAACGATTTGACGGATTTAGACTCTTTGATGTTTATCAATTTCACATTGCACTTGTGAGATTAGATTCAGAACCATGGGAATCCGAACTGTAGGGCTTATTTCGAGCTTCCGAAAAGGGGCGCGAAAAAGTCGAGTCTACAGGGACTTTCACCCTGGACACTTCGGCCAACTTAATTTCAATGGAGTCCATTATCTATTTCCTCCTAAACAATGGAGTACATCCCCTTTCTCTTTCCAAACAATCATACATATACAATTTATATAAATCATAGTCATATTCAATGACAGCCAACAATAGATTAGATTCAATTTACTTAATCCTCATGCAATTTCTACAACAATCATAGCTATCCTCCGCCGATAATCCAATACAGATATTTCTAAACAGATATATTATTCAAATTTCCATGGGTGAGAGACAACGCGTATCCAACTCCACCATTTGTATCAACAATCATGCAATTTTACATTATCATTATCAATTTCAATTATTTATACAAAATAACAATTTGACCAATTTAGGAAAAAACTCCATGTTAGACTTATTTATTTTGATGATTTATTTAATGTGTTTTTAATTTATTTAGAAGAGAAAAATAAAATCAAAATTTATTTTGATGATTTATTTGAAAGAAAAAAATAGAATCAACATTTATTTTGATGATTTTATGTTTTAATTTATTTGAAAGAGAAAAATAGAATCAAAATTTATTTTGTCCCATTATTTCTTACCTAAAATTTTTATCCTAAATGTTGTTAGAATGTATTTAATATTTGATTAAATCAGAGGTTCAAACAGCCCAACACAACAGCAGGCCAAAAGGTTCAAGTGAAAGATATTCAAATTAGTAATGATGGAGTGGAAGATATTCAAATTAGTAATGATGAAGTACAACGGCTATAAACGGCTATAAGTTTCATTATATATACAAAAACCTCTAATGTAAACAAGTTGCAAAAAAAATCAGAAAATATTCTTTGATCTATAATCACTCACATCTATTCTCTGAAAAATTCTCTGAGAAGTGTTCTTCAATTTTTGTTTACATCCTCTTTCAAAAATTATACATTGAGACGTATAGTTTTAAGCCCATCTTTCCTGTGTGAGATTTACAGAAAAACCAGAGCTTCATTTTTATATCTATCTTTAAGAGATAATTCTTGTAGCTTTCTGTAAAAGCAAAAACACCTTCTTTTCAACCTTGTAAGAGTGTAGTACACTCAGTGTTCTTAACTTACAAAGTCTGTGTAAAATCCGTAGAGGATTGCTCCATCTGTGAAAAGGTTGCTAGCACCCTGTGAAGCTAGAGAATAGTGGAAAATCTCAAGTGAAGCTTGAGGAGTGGACGTAGGCCGAGTTAAAGCCAAACCACTATAAATTTGTTTGTCTCTCTCTCCCTTATCTCTTTATTTTATTTAAATTGCCATAGTTATATTTCATATTTTTATTGTGCTAAAATCATTAATTGACATAGTTGTTAGAACACTTGTTTTAATTATTTTTATTTCATCAACTATATTTATCTATTGTGCTAGTCATAATTTTTATTAGAGTATTATTATTTTTATTTGTAAAAACCTAATTTACCCCCCTCTTAGGTTGTCTTTTGGGTAACAATTGGTATCAAAGCTTAGACTCTTGTTTTAGATTTAACCATCTGGAGTTTCGATCCATGGCAACCTTAGCTAAAGGACAAGCCACAAATAGGCCACCATTATTTGACAGAACAACTATAGTCATTGAAAGGATAAGATGACCCTATACCTACAAGCCACTGATTATGCCATGTGGATTATTGTCACCAAAGGTCCAAAAATTCCTACCAAATTAGTAGACAATATTAGTGTACCTAAAACTGAAGATGAATGTGATGAGAGGGATCATAAATTATTGCAAGCCAATGCTAAAGCCAAACTCACCCTTGTTTGTGAATTAGACTCTAAGGAGTATAATAGAATTTCAAGTTGTGATTCGGCAAAAGAAATTTGGGACAAACTTGTGGTAACGTATGAAGGTACAAACCAAGTGAAGGAATCTCGTGTTGGTATGCTTGTTCATAGTTATAAATTGTTTAAAATGAACTCTGATGAATCTATTTCAAGTATGTTTACTAGATTTACTAAAATTTAAACTCTTTGAAATCTCTTGGCAAAACTTATACTAACAGTGAGTTGGTGAGAAAAATTCTTAGGTGTTTACCAGGAATTGGGAAGCAAAGGTCACGGCCATTATAGAAGCCAAAAATCTCTCCACACTTGGATTGGATGAGCTTATGGGTTCCCTTATGACTCATGAGATCACCATGAAAGGACATGAGGATGTTGAAAACAAAAAGAAAAGTGGAATTGCATTCAAAGCCTCATCAAATGAAGAAGAGCATGAAAACTCTAGTGGAGATGAAAGCTATGCCATATTTAGTAGAAATCTCAAAAAACACTTCAAGAAAAACAATTATGGAGGAAGAAGACCTTTCAAGAAAGAGCCTATTATTTGTTATGAGTGCAAAAATCCTAGACATATGAAGATGGATTGTCCAAAATTGAAGAATCATGGAAAAGACTACAAAAGAAACAAAAAGGCCATGGTAACAGCTTGGGGAGAAAGTGAAGATGAAAGCTCAAGTGATGAAATTGAAAATGAAGTAGCCAACTTATGTCTCATGGCTCTTGAAGATGAAGACTCTACTCAAGATGAGGTAACTACTCTTTATGAAGAACTTGAAAGTGTATTCCATGAACTACAAGATGAATTTAGAAAAGTTTGTGCCAAAAATAATGTGTTGAAGAAATCTGTTGCATCGTTATCTATTAATGTAGAAGAATTAAAGAAAGAAAAAATTGTTTTGAAAAATGATTTTGATACTATCTCTAATGAGAAAACTACTTTAAAAAACAATATTGATGATTTAACAAAAACACTTGAAAATTTTGTAAAAGGTAGAGATAATCTCAACATGCTTCTTGGAAATCAAAGATGTGTTTTTGATAAAGTGGGTATTGGATATGACCCTATTAAGAAACAAAAGAATCTCAATACAATTTTTGAAAAGGCACCTCTCATGACACACCCTCATATTACTTGTCATTATTGTAGAAAGAAAGACCATTATATATCTTATTATCCATTCAAAAATAATATGAACATGGGAATTAAAAAGATTTGGATTATTAAGGGATCTAACAAAACTAACCAAGAAGGACCCAAGAAACTATGGGTACCAAAAACCAACACTTGATTGTCATCTTGTAGGTTTGCTTTAAGTCCAAAGCTAAAGAAGGGAAGTGGTACCTTGATAGTGGATGTTCCAGACACATGACCAGAGATAAATCCTTCTTTACTACACTGTCATCCAAAGATAGAGGCTTTGTTACTTTTGGAGACAACAAGAAAGGAAAAATCATCGGTATTGGTAACATCGGTATTTCTCATAACCTTCTATTAAAAATGTTTTACTTGTTGATGGACTTAAGCATAATCTACTTAGTATTAGTCAATTATGTGATAAAAGTAATTGAGTTATTTTTGATAAATCACATTGCACAATTGAAAGCACAAATGATCATAAAGCTTTATTCGTTGGTAATCGTCACGATAATGTTTATGTTTTTCATCTCAGTGATCTTTATGCTTGTGATGTTAAATGTCTACATGTTAATAATGAAAATAGTTGGTTATGGCATAGAAGACTTGGTCATGCTCATATGGATTTAATTGCTAAACTTTTGAGAAAGGATTTGGTCATTGGACTTCCAAAAATTAAATTTGAAAAAGATCATCTTTGTAGTGCTTGTCAACAAGGAAAACAAACTAAAACATCGTTTAAATCAAAATTTCACATTTCCACAACTAGACCTTTACAACTACTGCATATGGATTTATTTGGTCCCTCAAGGACATCTAGTCTAGGTGGTAAACATTATTGTCTTGTTATTATTGATGATTATTTAAGATTTACATGGTTATGTTTTTAGCACACAAAGATGAAACCTTTTCTTCTTTCACAAAACTCTGTCGTAGAATTCAAAATGAAAAAGGCTTTCTTATTACTAATATTCGAACCGACCATGGTAGAGAACTTGAAAATGAGAAATTTGAATTGTTTTGTGATGAGCATGGTATTGGACATAATTTTTCAGCACCTAGAACCCCTCAACAAAATGGTGTAGTAGAAAGGAATAATAGAACTTTAGAAGAGATGAGTAGAACAATGCTTTGCGAAAATAATCTTCCTAAATATTTTTGGGCCGAAGCCGTTCACATCACATGTTATATTTTAAATCGTGCATTAATTAGACCTATTCTCAAAAAGACTCCTTATGAACTTTGGCATGATAGAAAGCCCAACATTAGTCACTTGCATGTTTTTGGTTGTAAATGTTTTGTGCATAATAATGGTAAAGATAACTTAGGTAAATTTGATTCAAAATCTGATGAAGCAATTTTTCTTGACTATTCCTTAACTAGCAAAGCTTATCGTGTTTTTAATAAAAGAACTCTTGTTATGGAAGAATCTATACATGTAGCATTTGATGAAACTAACATCTCTGCTCAAAAGCAAATTGTTAGTAATAATATAGATTTGGAACCAAATGTGGAAGATTCAAGTATCTACAAAGAAGAGAACCAACCATGTAAGTTGAACAAAGAGATTAAACAACCTATTCTCCCACCTCAAGAAGAAGGAGGAAACAATGATGATTTGCCAAGAGAATGGAAGTTTGTTCATAATCACCCTAAGGATTTAATCCTAGGTGACCCTACAAAAGGTATTGAAACTCGCTCTTCACTTAGAAACATTTGTAGTAACTTGGCTTTTCTCTCACAGATTGAGCCTAAAAACTTTCAAGAAGCTGAATTCGATGAACATTGGATGATAGCTATGCATGAAGAGCTTAACCAATTTGAGAGAAACAAAGTGTGGGAACTTGTGCCAAAACCTAAAGATCATACCATTATCGGTACCAAATGGATCTTTCGAAACAAGCTTGATGAATCCGGCACAATTATAAGAAACAAGGCTAGACTTGTTGCACAAGGATACAATCAAGAAGAAGGTATTGATTTCGATGAAACATTTGCTCCGGTTGCTAGATTAGAAGTCATTCGCATGTTACTTGCATTTGCATGTTTTAGAGATTTCAAACTTTATCAAATGGATGTAAAAAGTGCCTTTCTTAATGGTTTTATAAATGAGGAAGTTTATGTTAAACAATCCCCAGGTTTTGAAGATCATGCTTTTCCAAATCATGTTTTTAAACTATCAAAAGCTTTATATGGTTTGAAACAAGCACCTCGTGCATGGTATGAACGATTAAGTAAATTTTTGATTGAAAATAATTTTTCTAAAGGAACGATTGACACAACACTTTTTGTTAAAACTAAAAATGATGATTTACTTATTGTGCAAATATATGTGGATGACATTATATTTGGTGCCACTAATGAAACCTTGTGTAAGGAATTTGCTAAGTGTGTGCAAGGTGAGTTTAAGATGAGCATGATGGGGAAGCTAAATTATTTCTTTGGCTTCAAATCAAACAGTGTAAGGAAGAAATTTTTATCAACCAAGCTAAGCACACAAAAGAACTACTCAAAAAGTTTGGTATGTATGACTCAAAAATAGCTGGAACACCTATGAGCACATTCATTAAGCTAGACAAGGATGAAAAAGGTAAGTCTATTGAGTAGTTCTTTTGTGTATCGGCTCACTTCTTTATTTAACTGCAAGTAGACCCGATATTATGTTTAGTGTTTGTATGTGTGCTAGATATCAATTAAATCCTAAGGAATCACATCTCAGTGCTGTTAAAAGAATTTTTAGATATCTTGTTAGCACTCAAAATTTGAGACTATTTTATCCTAAAGGTGTTGCATTTGATTTAATTAGTTACTCGGATGCCAAATTTGCCGGATGCAAACTTGATAGAAAAAGCACCAGTGGCACTTGTCACTTTTTTGGCAACTCATTAGTATCTTGGTTTAGCAAAAAGCAAAATTCTATTGCTTTATCAACGACCGAAGCTGAATATATAGCTTCCGGAAGTTGTTGTGCCCAAATACTTTGAATGAAACAACAATTAGAGGACTTTAATTTGCATTATGATCATATCCCTATTAAATGTGATAATGCTAGTGCCATCAATTTAAGCAAAAATCCGGTTCAACACTCACGAACAAAACATATTGAAATTCGACATTATTTTTTAAGAGATCATGTTCAAAAAGGGGATATTGTACTTGAATTTGTAAACACCGACAAGCAATTGGCGGATATTTTCACAAAACCCCTAAGCGAGGATCGCTTTAATTTTATTCGTGGCGAGCTTGGAATGTCAATTTCTACTAAAAAAGTTTTGTTATGACTGTAAAACTTGAATTTTTGTTAAAATGATATATGTGTATTGCTACATTAATATGGAAATATTTATATCAGTTGCATACTCTCAAGTCCTTCATACATTTATTATCCTTAACAGTTTGCTATTCTTAACTGTGTAATTTTTTTTTTGGGTTCTACATCTTGAGGTAAATTAACTTTGCATACAATGATTTTCTTTAAAACCCTCATGGTATTTTTTTTTTTTTTTGCATTACCCTTCCAGCAACACCGATGTCCCATTAATATAATTTCTGCTGATATTATTTTATTTTAATTAATTTTTTTATTGCTATTAGGCTTAATATCTTTTACTTTTTTATTTATTTTTTGTTGTTTTACTAATAGGTTTCATTTCCTTTATTATTATTTTTCTTCATTTCTTTTCATTATTTTTTTATTTTTTTGTTGTTTTGCCCTGAGGCTTAATTTTCATTTATTTATTTTTTCTGCACTTTACTTTCATCTTCAAGGTATTACATTAAACATAAAAACAAACACAAATCAAAATATACATATTTACATTTAAAAAAATAATAATAATTCCCTTCATTTTTCCGGCCATTAGTCGACCTCACTTGCTCGCCTCTTCCACCGTTCTCTTCTTCTTTTTATCACCTTGGGCGACGCTTGACGTCCCTGCCCCCGTGCTTTCGTCGAGAGCGAGCACTCCCCACCGACTATCAAAAGCCAAGAACGACGTTGCTCCAAATCGAGCCATGGAGGTGGTCTTCCGTTTAAGCTCTTTATTTTCGGCCTTCAGTGCACAAATCTTTGCTCGCACATCCTTGTACATACGCTGGAGCAGAGATAGTTGGGCGTTGACCTGGTGGAGCTCACTCGTTCTGTTCTGCAGTCGATGCGCCAATTTTGTGACTGCAGTCACCGTCTCCATACAGGACGTTAGTGTGAAATGATTGGCTTCAATATCTAATTGTGCTGCCATTATTTGTTCAATCGACATCATAGGAAGGTTAGGAAGAGTAGAAGGCGGGGCACTCGGCCCAGCAGCGCTTACGGGATCATTCAGGTCCAGAAAGAGAGTAAGGGGACGGGAGGAGGCCATGAAAGAGAGATGTAATCGAAAGGAGGGTCGTTTTTGGCAGCCTTTCTGCTCTGCTCAGTCTCTCTGTTCTATCTCTCTTACGTAGAAGAAGAAATGGATGGAAGCGAATGAGAAAGCAAAAGAAGAATAGAGTGATTAAGAAGAAGACGGAGGAGAAGAAGACAATAGGAAGAGAGAGTCGAGGCCGTTGATTGACCCGTCTTACTTTTGTCAATTGGCTGACGCAAAAGCGAGGACGCGTGTCCGACACGATTTTCAACGAAACAGAGAGAGGCGCGCGAATCATATATATACGTATATATATGTTTTGAATTGTATAGATGCCATTTATCACTATCATTTTCCTCCTCCTGGTATTATTTTCAAATTCTGGTATTATTTGAAAACTAATCTGATGATTATGTATTTATAGTTTGATATCTTAATCTCATATCATGTCTCTAATTAAAGCTTATTTATTACACATGTGCTAACCTATGTATTTATAAATGAATTCAGGGAGCATAACTTGAGGGGGAGCTTTTCTTACTCCCAAATCAAATCAAAACATCATTGTGTGTCATCATCAAAAAGGGGGAGATTGTTAGACTTATTTATTTTGATAATTTATTTAATTATGTTTTTAATTTATTTGGAAGAGAAAAATAGAATCAAAATTTATTTTGATGATTTATTTGAAAGAGAAAAATAGAATCAACATTTATTTTGATGATTTTATGTTTTAATTTATTTGAAAGAGAAAAATAGAATCAACATTTATTTTGATGATTTTATGTTTTAATTTATTTGAAAGAGAAAAATAGAATTAATATTTATTTTGTCCCATTATTCCTTACCTAAAACTTTTATCCTAAATGTTGTTAGAATGTATTTCATATTTGATTAAATCAGAGGTTCAAACAGCCCAAAACAAAGGTTCCAAAAGGTTCAAACAACCCATCACAGCAGCAGGCCAAAAGGTTCAAGTGGAAGATATTCAAATTAGTAATGATGGAGTACAACGGCTATAAGTTTCATTATATATAACAAAGCCTCTAATATAAACAAGTTACAAAAAAAAAGCCAGAAAATATTCTTTGATCTATAATCACTCACATCTATTCTCTGAAAAATTCTCTGAGAAGTGTTCTTCAATTTTTTTTTACATCCTCTTTCAGAAATTATACACCGAGACGTATAGCTTTAAGCCCATCTTTCCTGTGTGAGGTTCACAGAAAAACCAGAGCTTCATTTTTATATCTATCTTTGAGAGATAATTCTTGTAGCTTTCTGTGAAAGCAAAAACACCTTCTTTTCAACCTTGTAAGAGTGTAGTACACTCAGTGTTCTTGACTTAGAAAGTCTGTGTAAAATCCGTGGAGGATTGCTCCATTTGTGAAAAGGTTGCTAGCACCCTATGAAGTTAGAGAACAGTGGAAAATCTCAAGTGAAGCTTGAGAAGTGGACATAGGCCAAGTTGAAACCGAACCACTATAAAATTTGTTTGCCTCTCTCTCCCTTATCTCTTTGTTTTATTTAAATTGCTATAGCTATATTTCATATTTTTGTTGTGCTAAAATCATTAATTGACATAATTGTTAGAACACTTATTTTAATTATTTTTATTTCATCAACTATATTTATCTATTGTGCTAGTCATAATTTTTATTAGGATATTATTATTTTTATTTGTAAAAACCTAATTTACCCCCCTCTTAGGTTGTCTTTTGGGTAACACTCCCCTATTTCCAAACATCAACCCAAATGGCCCAAATCAAGTATTTGGCCACAATACAACCTCACATTCAACGCCATAATCATTTATTTCACATTTACTTGGAAATCCCTCTTTTTATTTCACACCCAAACCCTAGGTTTGCTCAAATTACTCCCAAAACCCACCATTGTTACACAATGACAAATAACTAAGCTAAAAACCATATGAAAGTGTAGAAAATCCCTACCTCAAGGAGAAAAGACGAGCCAAGCAAGAGTGAAATTTCAAAGATGCCCAAATTCAACTCTATTTGGATCAAAATGGAGATCTTGAGATTGTCTACCTTTTTATCAAAGGGATTAGGGTGAGGAAATCACTAGAACTAGGTGAAAATGTAGAGAGAGAAAGAGTGTTTCAACTTTAGGTTTTAGGGAGAAAAGATCTAAAAAAGTGACGTAAAAAGTCATTTTCGCGATCTGATATATGCACAGTCCGCTCGAGCGCAAAAAGTGCTGCTCGAGCGTTAAACACAAAAAGTTGTTCCGCTCAAGCGCAATAAAGGCCGCTCGAGCGCCAAAACACAGTGAATAAGACGCTCACCGCTCGAGTGCAAGAAGTAACGCTCGAGCGTGGAAAACACACATCCAGTAGTTCTGCAGACAACAGACCAACACTCGAGCACAAGAAAGGCCGCTCGAGCATAGAAAACGCCGCTCGAGCGTAGAAATCACTCTCCCAGTAATTTTGTAGACCCGCAAAAGTACTGAGTGATTGCAAAGCTTGCTCGAGTGCAGGAAATGTGGCTCGAGCAGAGGGCCAAAATCCTGGGCAACACAAGGTTTGAAAAACAAGTGACCAACCTGCCCAAACACAACCACAACAACCCTAAAGCCAATTTCAAAAAGATACGAGGGAAAAGAGAGGTAAACAACAATATGAAAGCATTAAACCCGAGTTCGGAGTACCACAAGAGTCGGGTCAAAATCGGGATCACTATAGAAATATTACAACATTAACCAACAAAACCATGTGTCTGTCACATTATAAACATGCACAACATCACATTTGCAATCAATGGTAAACCCCAAACCTGCGACGTGAACAAGATCACCTAAAACCCCACATGACGCACCAATTAAACAAAAACTCATTTCGAACATCGACCTTGGTGTTGTATTGTTCCACAAACAACCAAACTAACATCGAAGACACCCATACTTGTTGTCATCGCACTAACACACGATCAATGATACTGTTGACGAATTAATTTTAAATCACCGACGTTACGTCCTCAATGTTAATCGCACTCTAAGATGTCCTAGTGTCCATGCCGCTTTGCCTCTGTAAATTTGATAGAAAGGGTTTCCATGATTTTCTAGGGTTTTTTGGGGGGTTTTGTAATGTTATTTGGAGAATAACGAATTTTGGGTGTAACGTTCCCAAATCCAGCGTTCAACTCACACAAGTTGAGGATTAGCACTGCAACATCGTCAAGGAAACGTTGACATTCTTAGTTTTGAGCTTCTGTTTTGTTCGCAATGGAGGGAAAAGGAAAAAAATGCTATAGTATACTTTTGGACTTTTTGATAACTACAATATCACCTAAATCCCCAATATACCCCTCCAAATAGCTAACCCATGCGTTACATTCGTGGGCTTAAGTGTAATTAACATTGACATGGGACCAATCAGTCTACAAAATAAATTGCAAGACTAAATGGTTCAAACTATCTAAACTTGGGATTTATTGGTGTTTTCCCCTAAAATATATGGAGTCGATTGAGTTAATTAAGAAAAAAAATTTATACTAACAATATTTATTTACTTATAAATATTTATTTGTTTTTTAGTTATACGAAACTAACAATTTTTCAGTTTGCTAAATTATCTAGTATAACCAAAAAAAATTATCAATTTTTTCCAATATTAACTGAGAATATTATCAATTTTGAGAAATTTCTCAATTTTTTTCCAATATTAAAATTTAGAATATTATCAATTTTTTCAGTTTTAAACTAATAACATTCTCAATTTTAAAATTAGAAAAAATTGATTTTTTTTTTATTTTACACAGAAATGTTCCACATAATTGTTTCATCAACTAAATTTTTTTATACTAACAATATTTATTTACTCATAAAAATTTATTTGTTTTTTATAGTAGCAATATTTATTTATTTACTAACAATATTTATTTACTTATAAAAAAATGTATACTCAATATTGATCTTATTTGATAGATGTAGACTCTACAAATATAATTTTTATTAAAAATAAATATTTATAATAAAAATTATGAAAATTTAAAATTTTAAAACAATAAAATAAAAGTAAATGTCATATCAGCCATACCTATTTCAACTAGGAGAAATTATCGAGTGCTTATAGGGTTAGGTGGTTACTAGTCAAATATGTGAAATTTCACACTAAATTATAAATTCAAAATTTAAAAATTTTCAAATCAAAAATTAAGGCTAAGTTTGGTATTCTTTGAAAAATTCAAAAAATTAAAAAGTCACTATCATATTTAAGTCACATCATCTTATTTAAGTCACATCACATCTCTACCACATCATTTCAAACCCAACTCATATTTTATAAAAAGTTAAAAAGTGCATTTATTTAGAACATCCCAAACAACCCCAAGTAAAATTTTCATACATTTATAAAATAAAAATGTAAAATTTCAAAACTAAAACTTTTCGTACCATCAAATTCAAAAAAGTGTGAAGTCTTTTCATTTTATATAATTTTACATTTAATTGAGATCTTGTTTAATAGATCTCATCGAGTACTTTTTAAAAATATAAATTTTAAGGAATTATACCATTAATTTATATATTTCGTCTCATGTGTTATTTTGGTTTTTACATTTTCAATTGACTTAATTTTAGTTCTTAATTTTAGATTTTTATCAATTTGGTTCAATTGATAATACCGTTAATTTTTTCGTCGAAAAATTGATTGAGGTTAACTCAATGAGTTGAACAACTTATGATTTTGCTCTTAAAATCGTATGTAAATTACCAATATGTCCTAATAGTTGTACTTAATTCCCATTAAGTCCTATTAAAAGTTAGTCATAGTAAAATGATTGCTAAAAATAATTTTTTGTGACACTTTTTGCATATGTCGCTAAAAATTGACACTTAGTGACTTTTTTGCCACAATTATTAAAATTGTCGCTAAAACTTACAATTAGTGACTTTTTATCTGACGTATTTTTTAAATTGTCGTTGAAAGTTGTAAATTAGTTACTTTTTTGTGATGATTACTTTAAACTATCACTAAAACTTATAATTAGTGACTTTTTGTGACAAATTTTTTAAATCATCGTTGCAAATTAACAATTAGTAACGTTTTTTAATAATATTTGGTAAAAAAATGTCGCTAATTATTACAAGATCTATTAAACAATAAAGTTACATATTATGACTTACACATAAGTCTCCCGTATATATATATATATATATATATGATATATGATATATGGGGTTGTACTTTTTTCTATGCAAAGAAATCACAACAAAAGTCACACTTTCACCTTTTGATAAATAAGTTTTTCATTGCCCATTATCTTGTAATTTTTTTCATTTAAGTTTTATAGCCCATTACGTTCATGTTGGATGTAAGTATATTTTCATGAGAAAATATTTGAGACCACAAAAATTTCACATAATTTTACTCACAATGATATAGTATAATAATAAGTATTAATTTTTGATTTGTTACACATTCAATGATATAAATTCTCGCTCCCCTTCTATATCATTACAGATAAATTTATAAATCTAAAAATACTGTGTTTGGTTTGGTTTTAGGAGATAAATGTTCAAAAAAAAAATTAGAGAGAGAGTTTAGAAATTTTGTTGGTTTGTTTGGTTGTATATTTTGAAAATAGTTTTGAAAGTATAGGAATTTGGGATGATTCGATATTTTGTTGTAGTTGAGTAGATGTGTGTGAGAAAAAAAATAATTGGGAAAGAGAGATAAAAGAGAAAAAGTGATTGATTAATGTGTAGAAGAATGAGTGATTTTGAAATTTTTTTTCCAAAATCACTAAATCAAACAAAATTTTAAAAAATTTTGTCCAAAATTATTCTCTTAAAAGCAACCCAAACAAGGCGATGATTTTTAACATTTCTCATTTTTGAACTTCATCACAAGTCAAACAAATAAATTTTGTACTTGATCATGCGGGCTTTTTCATCTTAGTGCACCTAAAAGGTCAGTTTCGAGATATCAATTTCGAAAAAGAAAAATGATAAAATGCATCCCATATCTGACCATGTCAAGTCTTATATTTCTGATAGAACCATCTAATAGACTTTAATACATTTAAAATTTTACTCATGACCGTACATTGATGGGCCAAAATTGCAAACATCACAAGAAGCCAATTAATCAAATGAAAAGTTGTTCCACACGTTTGGGAACCATCCCATGGTGGTTCCTTAATTCATTATTTTAACAAACTTTCAAACTAAAGTATTCCATTTTACTATTGTTTTCAACTTTCAATGCTATATATATGTACATTATATATATAGCTCATTACCACGCTCTCAATCACCACCACCACCACATCCTCTTCAAGCTCAATCCCATTTAGCTAAGAAGCAAAGCATCCCTCTCTCTCTCTCTTTGAAGATTAAAACAATCCCTCTAGCTAGATGGCAGAGAAAGAGCTGAAGGCCGATCATCCGCCAGCAACCAATGGCTATGCCCGGGGCGATGAAGAAGCACAGACAGCAGAAGCTGAAAAGCTTCGCCTCAAGAAACGCAAGCGTTTGACATTTTTCATTATCTTCATGGTGTCTCAAATTGTTATTGGAATTGTGATTGGTTTAACAATAATGAAAGTCAAAAATCCCAAGTTCCGGGTGAGGTCTGCCACATTCGAGACATTTAATGTCGCAACATCCTCATTTAACATGACGATGAATGCTGAACTTGGGGTCAAGAACCCCAATTTCGGCCCCTATAAATACCGCAACACCACAGTTGAATTCTACTATGGAGTAACACTAGTTGGGACTGCAATTGTCCCCAAATCGAAAGCCGGTCTCCTAAAAACCAAGAAGTTCAATGTTGCAGTGAACTTGATTGCACCACCCAGTCTACAAAGCGATACAAAATTGGCAAGTGATATAAGTTTTGGGTTATTGCCTTTGAGCAGTCAATCTAAACTGAGTGGAAAGGTGGAGCTAATGTTGATAATGAAGAAGAAGAAATCTACACAAATGAGTTGCATCATGAATGTTAATATCAAGACACAACAGCTTCAGGATGTGATGTGCAACTGATACAATATATATATATATATATACATGTTTCATGTTATGTGTTTGGATTTTTGATTGCTGAATAATATTATGTATTTAGTTTGCATTACATTTTTTTGATTTGTACTCTTGTTAAACTTTCTCCTATTAATGCTTCAAAATTGATTATTTGAATTTGCTGCTTCAGTTCAGTTATGAAGTGTTTATCTAATCTCATAGCTCAGTCACAAACACATACACATACACATACTCCTACTATTATGAACAAGATTCAAGAAATATATTTAAGATTATATTTAACACACTAATTAATGCTTCTATGGACTTGACACTTCTCTAAAATTTATAAATTCTAGAATGTTGTAAATTAATTATAAAATTTCTCCTAATGAAAATTTTATTTGTTAGTCCTGAAGTACTATGTAGAGCTTTCACAATATGCTCAGAAGCCAAACATTTGGATGCGATGATATTATCTATTAAATAAACTCTCCATCAAAACAGAAAAACTCAAAACAAATCAAAATGAGGAAATAAAATGGATAAATTGATTTATTTATTATTTATGATTGGATATCCAGATCAGGTTATGCGCACTTCAACTAATTTTAATATCCACACAAAGTTTCAGTCCATGTGAATTAAGCAAATCTCAAACAGAACCCATTAAGAAATTAATATTTTTGAATATTTTTTAATTGAAAAATAGTTACAGTTTTGTTCTAGCGTTCACACCAAAGTGAGGTTAGAGATACATTAAAGGTTAGTTTGGGAATTGACATTTTTATAATTTTATAATTTTTTTACGAAAAATCAGGTAAAAAAATAAAACGAGAATGACGACAAGGGAAAGAGTCATACAAGCCGTAACGATACAATTACGCTGCTGTTACGCAAGATCAATCACTTAGGCCACGTTTATTTGGCGGATTAAATTGAATGGGATTGTTAGTAAGAGGATAATTAGTGAAGAAATTATTAACGTGGAAATTGTTAGTAAAAGGATTAATAAAAATGTATTTGTTATGATGATAGTGTGGGAGATGATTACTGTTGAGTTTTATTTTTATATAAAATAAATAAATAAACTATTTCTATATTTAAAAAAAACTAAAATAAATATTAAAACAAATAAGTGCACTTAGTATAAAATAGACCTCACCATTTTTTCAATCTCATCTAAAATTTAGTCAAATTAATGCCCCTACTGTGAAGGATTATTAAGCTCCTTGGAATATTACACTTTCCTCCCAAATCATCACCAAACAAATTATAGATAGGATCCATAACAATAACACTCCAATCTCCCTCTCTACGAGGATAAACAAACATGGCCTCACAGTTGATGATCTGTTTCCATACGAAACAAGTCACCTTATCCTGTTGGCCCATAACAAATTTAGTTGAGAGAGATAAGCGGAGAAGACTAACTTTTACTTTTTCTAACAACAGCTCTTACGGTGGTCCAAAAAAAAAACAATAAAGCTTGGTAACTCGATTTTATCGCGGCTCAATTGTCCCGAATTGCAAAACGATGCGGTTTTGCTCTGTTTTCTTTTTTTTTTCTTCTTTTTCCTCTTTTATATCTGAGAGGGAAAATAATGGTCTGGTACCGTGCCGGACAGATTTGGCCGGATAGAGTTACGCCGGGCAAGATTTTGGCCGAGCAAGTACTAGGCTGAGAAGGTGCTCGGTTAAGGCACCGATTGTGTGAACCGAGCTGCATGCTTCGCAGGAAGGCCGGCCAGCCAAGCAGATGACCGGCGCCAGGAAGGGCGTAGTCGACCGAGCTATGAGTTTGTTCGGCAGGAAGGCCGACAAAGGTGAATGCAGATATCTCGGACACGGTCCAGCCGGGATGCTGCGTAGCCCGGTTCCCTCAAGCTTAGCCAGCAGCGTGCTTGGGCACGAAGCACAGCCCGGCTATGGATTGGGCAGCTCGGCTGCCGGGCTCCAGCAGAGAAGGCTGGCATTTGGGATTAGGTAATGTCCAGCATGGTGTGACCTGACAAAGGCATGGTTTATGTGCTGACAGATGGGATAGCAGAGCCACGTGTTGAGAGATCATTGGGAGTAGATATGAAGCGCAGAGAGGTATATAAACAAGTCGGCGCCACCCCTTATGAGGATGGACAATTTTTGTAAGTAAGACTTACACTCAAACTCTCTCCCTTCTCTCTAGTCATTTTTCCAGGTGTGTGGTTCTAACTTGAGCGTCGGAGGTGTTTTCCGGCCACACACCGCCGGGTAGCTCACCGCTTTTGCACTTTCAGGTGATCGGACAGCTGAGGGACTTGGAAGAAAGGAAGTGCGGGTAGCCGGAATATTTTCCCCCCGTACAATATCTGAAAGAGGGGAGGAAGGAAAAGAGAGAGTGAGAGAAAGAGAGAGGAGAGAGGAGAGAGAAGAGAGAGAGGGAAAGCTAAGCCCGATCATGGCTTCTGAAGATGATGAAAATGTTGTCTGCAGATCCAGATTAATTATTGATGAAGATCCAGATCAACAACAGACATCGAAATTGATGATGTTGTCTGGATTAATTATTGATGAAGATGATGATGATGTTGTTGCAATTTGTTGATGAAGATGTTGATGATGTTGATCTGGATCTGTAGACCCAGGGAATTTTTTTTTTTTTTTTTTGATGAAGATGATGAAGATGATGATGATGATGTTGCAATTTGTTGATAGACCCAAGGAAATTTTTTTTTTTTTTGTTGATGAAGATGATGAAGATGTTGTTGCAATTTGTTGATGAAGATGTTGATCTGGATCTGCAGACCCAGATCTTGTTGATGTTGATGAACAAAAAAAAATTTGTTCAGAAAAAATTTGTTGATGTTGATCAACAAATTTTTTTTTTTTTTTTTTGTTGATGTTGATGAACCCAGCAGCGTGGCAGACCCTTCTTCTTCTTCTTCTTCTTCTTCTCTTCTTCTTTTTCTTCTTCTTCTTCATCTTCAGAAAAACTCGAAGAACAAAAAAAAAAAAAAAAACCAAAACGACGTCGTTTTGGTGTCGAGCCACTCTCGGGCCACAATCTTTCAAGCTACGAATCGCGATTGAAAAAAAAATTAAGGGGAGCTATAGACTAAGGCTTTGTTTGCGAAAAAGGGTTTGGGGTTTTTTTTGATTAAAATAGTTTAAAAAATTAAAATAGATTTTTTAACTCAATAAGACAAAATATCACATCCAATCCATAATTATTACATTTTTTCTCTCACAAAAAAATCAAAAAAGCTAAAAAAGCCAAAAAGCCATTCCCAAACTAGACTTTTTAGCCCCAGGTTAAAATAATCAAAAAATCAAAAACTCAACCCCCTTCTCAAACGAACCTTAAGTGAATTTATTATTTAATAGATTTTATGATAATTAATAATATTTTTTTATCATATATTATTAAAAAAAACATTACTAATCGTTAACTCTCATCGACAATTTAAAAATTTTATTACAAAAAATAGGGGATTTTTTTTAAGGTCCCTGATATAAAGATTTTATAATATAAAAGACACCCAATATTTTTATAATGTCTAAGGTCCGTCAATATCAATCCACAGAAAATTCGACTCAGAGAATTTCTCTGGACTTCTTCGAGAAATTCTCTTTAGAGAAATTTCTCTGGATTTTTCAGAGATTTTCTCTCTAGAGAAATTTTGGGAATTTCTGGGCACTTCCTAAAGAATTTATCTAGACTTTCTAGAGATTTTCTCTCCAGAGAAATTCTAATTTCTTTGTGTTTTTGACCAATTTTCTCTAATTTGCTCATAATTTTCTCTGTGATTTTGATCAAACCAGACTGTAAGCCATTTAAACAACAACAAACCAAAAAAAAATTGAACCACCATTTTGACCAATTTTCTCGGGACTGTAAGACATTCAAACAATAGGTGCACCAATGTCGATCGAAACGATCTTGCTTCTAGTGTACGCATCAAATTTTGCATATACAAATAGAGCAAATGAGAGTTACCTCATCAAATAAGAGAAATGCAAAGAAAATTGAACATTATAGAGAAAATTAAATAAGACAGAAAATTAAACATGCCAGAGAAATTACACATGGCAAAGAAAATTAAACATGTAAAAGAAAATTACACACACAAGAGGGTTAAGTAGTAGTTCTCTCTTCTCATCTAACTTCATTCCTCATCTTCCCAAATTCTTTGGTTTGCTTATAATTTTCTCTATGTTTTGATCAAATAGGAGAAAATTGTGTTTCGACTCAACTAGAGAAAATTGATCAAAAAGGAACCTCAAGATCAATATATACCTAATCATTATCAAACCGGAGAAAATCCATTCAAAATCACATTTTTCAATTTTTTTTTTCCTTCGAATATCTGAGCAAGTAAACAAATTCATAGAGAAACTAAAGCAAGCAAATATCAAAAAGGAACCAACACATCCCTGAGTTTTTTAGAAAAAAATTCACAGTAAATAACCAGAGAAAATTCACACAGTGCCCAAAATCCATAGAAAATTCACACAGTGGCTAAATCTAGAGAAAATTCATACAGTGACCAAAATCCAAAGAAAATTCACACGGTAACTAAATCCAGAGAAAATTTACATATAATCTGCATAAACCCCAGAGTCTTTGAGTGAACAATCACCACCCTCATCATCTCTAAACTCTCTCTCTTTTCCAGAAAAAAATTCACAGTGAACAACCAAAGAAAATTCACACAGTGGCCAAAATCCAAAGAAAATTCATACAGTGGCAAAATCCAGAGAAAATACACATAGTGGCCAAAATCAAGAGAAAATTCACACAGTGACTAAATTCAGAGAAAATTCACATATAATCTGCATAAACCCCAGAGTCTTTGAGTGAACAAAGCAGAGAAAATTGGCCTACTTAGAAACCAAAAACAATCACAATTTTCTCTGTGTTTTAAACAAAACACAGAGAAAATTGGGCTACTAAGAAACCAAAAAATTATCAGTATCTTCTCTATGTTTTGAACAACCCAGAGAAAATTGGACTACTTAGAAACCAAAAAACAATCACAATTTTCTGTGCATTTTGAACAAATCAGAGAAAATTGTGATTGTTTTTCTAAGAAGCATTTTATCAAACAAGTTAGTTTCAAAGCTCACAGCTATATGTTTTGTAATTCTAAGAAGAGTTTTGTCAAATCAAATCTCACAGTTATATGTTTTGGAGTTCTAAGAAACATTTTGTTAAACAATTTAACTTCATATTATATATATATATAGAAAGAGATGTTTGTATGTGTATGAGTTGAGAGGGAATGTGAGAGAGACAGAGAGTACTTTTGTTTGCATTCGATGACGTGTAATGATCCCAAACAAAAAGAATTATCATATAGAGATAAGCGTCGTGAAACTTTGCCATAAGATTCATCAGCGAAACAATCTTCAATCGGAGTTTTGGGACTTTTCGGCTAATCTTCCAAGCTCGACAAGTTTTGCTGCCAAGCCTTTTGTTATTCAGACCCTTTTCCTCCAATAGCTCTTGATATTTTCAACATAGGTTGTTGGTAGCTCATTTTCCTCTAGTATCTCTTGATGTTTTCAACATATGTTGCAGGAACAATGTCCATTTTGAGAGAGAGAGAGAGTTGATTTGAGGGGATCAAATTTCTCTGTGTTACATGGATGTCGGGGGTTGAGAGACCTTAGACATCACAAAATAATATTGTGCATCTCTTCCATTATTAAAAATGGGAGAGGGACCTTAGACTAATTTTCCTCAAAAAATATTAATAATTATAAGTTATAAGTTTTAGCGACAGTTTAAAAAAATCATCACAAAAAAACTCATTAATTTTTAACTTTCAGATAGTTTTAAAAATTCGTTACAGAAAAAGTCACTAATTGTAAGTTTTAGCGACAATATATAAAATCATGATTAAAAAAAAATCATTAATTATCAATTTTTAGCGACATATGTAAAAAAATCATCACAAAAAAATTATTTTTAGCGACGATTGTATTAGGTTTATTTTCAATAGGATTTTGTGGGAATTAAGTCCAATTATTAATACTTATTGATAATTTACCCAAAAATTAAGGTTTACTTTTGCTAAGAGCTCATACCTTTGTCTAACGAAAATAAATAAATAAATAAGTTACAAATACATTCTTGAAATTTGTTTAAAATATAGATTGGTTTTTATAGTTTTAAAAATTATAAATACACCTTTATCAGAATTTTTTTATTTAATAAAATTAACTAAAAATATAAAAATTTTAAATGCTCTCCTACACAATGATAAAATTACCTGAATTATTAATTGAATTAAATTTCTAACGTCATAAAAACTATTAATTAATTTGATAATTTATTAGTAAAAAGGATAATTTGTTATGAAAGAAATATTCTTGCTATTGTAAAAAATTTATAAAAAAAAAATGTAACTTTTGAGACAATTTTTTTTTTTTTCTCGAAAAACATTTTTTCTTGTAGGACATTATCTAATTAATATGTTATGATATGCAAGTACAATATATAGGGGTAATTTCATTTCAATATAGGTTTAGAAAAATATTTTCAAATTAATATAAAACTTTATAAATATTAAACAGTAAACTTAGATTTTCTTTTTTGAATATGTAATTAAATTTTGAAAATTCCACTGACATGGAATTTTCCCAAATATATATACATATCAGTTGACCGAATTAATGGAAAATATTTTTTGGCCTTTTTTTAAAGTTTTATTTTTTTATTTTTGATGAGTATTTATGGTTCTATGTTTACCCTTAGTTCAGATGAAGTGAGACAAAATTAGTTTGGAGGACCAAATTAAAGCACTCTTACAATTTTGGGACTAAATTGAGACAATCTAAATATTGAGGATTAAATGACACAAATCTATTACCTTCGAGACTAAAAGAGTACTTTTTTAATTGAATTTCTATATTTATCACTAACTTTACTCACATCATAAATGGAATTAAATTGGAGGATAAAATCAAAATACTTTTCATACATTGAGAACTAAATTGATATAATTTAAATATTAAAAATTAAAATAAGACAAATTTTACTTTTTTAAAACCAAAAAAGTAATTAACCCATGTAATTTTGTTTGGTACGAAAGCCCCTCTTGTGACTATTCTTTCTTTGTGCTTTTGTTTTTGATATTTGCATCCTAAATTTCTAGTTATTGATGTTTCAGATCAATTCTGTTGTAGTATTAGTGAGTGCAAATTTATTTACACATATATGTATAATACATTTTTTCTTTTTGAATAATAGGATGTCTGGATCAATTTAAACACATCTCGACTAATCCTGAGACTTTAAAGTTAACGAGCAGACAAACCTTCAGTAACTCTAAGATTTGGGATGTTGGGCATTTATGAGATTCGAACCCCTCTTTTTAATAGTAAATTTTCTTAATTTACTTAACTCACAATACTTATTTACTTATAAAATATATGGAGTTGGTTGAGTTAATTAGGAGAAAAATTTTATACTAACAATATTTATTTACTTATAAATATTTATTTGTTTTTTAGTTATACAAAATTAACAATTTTCAGTTTACGAAATCATCTAGTAAAACTAAGGAATTTATCAGTTTTTGAGAAATTTTTCAATTTTTTTTCCAATATTAAAATTTAGAACATCCTTAGTTTTAAAACTGAAAAGAAAAAAAAAATTTAATGTCCCATATAATTGTTTCGTCAACTAAAGTTTTTTATAGTAACAATATTTATTTATTTACTAACAATATTTATTTACTTATAAATTTTTTTTTTTTATACTAACAATAAATATTTGTACAAGCAACATTTATTTATTTACTAACAATATTTATTTACTTATAAAAAAAATTTATACTCAATATTGATCTTATTTGATAGATCTCATTGTGTAGACTCTAAAAATATAATTTTTATTAAAAATAAATATTTATAATAAAAATTATGAAAATTTTAAATTTTAAAACAATAAAATAAAAGAAAATGTCATATCAGCCGTACCCATTTCAACTTGTAGAAATTATCTAGTGCTTTTGTGCATAATTAGGTGGTTACTAGACAAATATGTGAAATTTCACATTATATTATAAATTCAAAAATTTTAGGTGCCTTTTGGTAACACTTACGTTTTCAATTTTCTATTTATATTTACAAAAATTTAAAATACTCAAATAAAAACTTGTTTGGTAAAATTTTAAATTTATAAATCAGTGGTCTCAATTTATAAATTTGACTAAAAAATGAAAACACAAAAAATGTGTTTCCATTTTGAGTTTTCAATTTTTCTTTTTTTACCACCCAACATTAGCCACTACCCCCACTATTTTCCACCACTGTCTTCCGCCACCACCACCCACCCCCCACACACCTGCCACCACCACTCACACCCACCTGCCACCGCTACCACCACCCACCAGCCACTACCACCTGCCACCTACTCGCCACCACCACCACCACCCACCTACCATCCACCCGCCACCACCCGCCACTACCATCCACCGCCTGCCACTACCACCCACCACTCACTTACCACCACCCTCCACCACTTGCCACAACCAGCCACCTGCCACCTGCCACCCACCCGCACACCACCACCCACCACCCACTTACTATCACTTACCACCCGCCACCGCTCACCACCCACCACCTCCACCACCACCACCACCACCACCCACTTACTATCACTTACCACCCGCCACCGTCACCCACCCACCCACCTCACACCACCACCACCACCCACTCACTACACCGTCACCATCACCTACCACCACCCACACACCACCAACACCACCACCACACCACCACCTTCCACCTACCCGCCACCACCCACCACCACCACCCGCCATCCGCACCCACCTGCCACCACACCACTCGTTACCACCAGCCACCGTCACCACCCACCATCACCACCCACCACCCACCTACCACCACCCGCCATCCGCCACCACCACCATCAACACCACCCACTCGCTACCACCCACCACCGCCACCGTCACCCACCCACCCACCACCACACCACCACCACCCCGCCACCTACACGCCACCACCACACGCCACCACCGGCCCATCCACCACCCGCCCACCGCCCACCACACCACCACCACCCACTCGCTACCACCCACACCGCCACCGTCACCCACCCACCCACCCACACCAGCTACCCACCACCCACCGTCACCACTTTCCACCACCGTCTTCTGCCGCCACTTGCCACCACTTGCAATTTCTCACTCTTTTTTGTATTTTTAAATTTTTTAAACATTTTGTCAATTACCAAACACGTTGTAGTTTATGTTTTTCTAAAAATAAATAAAAAATAAACAAAAACCAGTTTATAAAATTTTTGTAAATATAAACTAAAAACGTAAACGTTACCAAACACAAAAAATTTCAATTCAAAAATTAAGTAAAATTTTCATACATTTATAATAAATAAATAAATAATGTGCAATTTCAAAAGTGAACTTTTCGTACTATCAAATCCAAAAAAGTGTGAAGTTTTATATATTTTTCATTTTATATAATTTTATATTCAATTGAGATCTTATTTGATAGATCTCATTGAGTACTTTTTAAAAATATAAATTTTAAGAAATTATATCAGTAATTTCTATATTTTATCTCTTGTGTTATTTTGATCTTTACATTTTCAAGTGGCTCAATTTTAACCTTTAATTTTAGATTTTGTATCAATTTGGTACAATTGATAATACCGTTAATTTTTTGACGAAAAATTGTCACTGAATTGATTGAGGTTAACTCTATGAGTTGAACAAACTTATGATTTTGCCCTTAAAATCATTAGTAAACTACCAAAATGTCAAAACAGTTGCACTTAATTCCCATTAAGTCCTATTAAAAGTTAGTCCTAGTAAAATTGTTGTTTAAAAAAAAAAAATTATCACATTTTTTTGCATGTCACGAAAAATTGACAATTAGTGATTTTTTTTTGTCACAATTATTAAAATTGTTGCTAAAACTTACAATTAATGACTTTTTATGTGACGAATTTTTTAAATTATCGTTGAAAGTTGTAAATTAGTGACTTTTTTGTGATGATTATTTTAAACCATCACTAAAACTTATAATTTGTGATATTTTTTATGATAAAATTTTCAAACTATGATTAAAAATTAAAAATTAGTGATGTTTTTTAATAGTATTTGATGAAAAATACTGCTAATTATCACATGACCTATTAAACAATAAATTCACCTATTAGACCTAAAGTCCCCTAATATATATGATATATGTTATATGGGGCTGTAATTTTTTCCATGCAAGGAAATCACAACAAAAGTTAAACTTCTACATTTTGATAAATAAATCTAAAAATATGATTTTTAACATTTCTCATTTTTCTGCTTCATCACAAATCAAACAAATAAATTTTGTACTAAAAAATGTCTCAGATCTCTAAACTAAGAGTTTTAATAGCTCTAATGTAGATGTAGGTTTCACATGATGAGATGTTTCGACCTTCTATTTTTTTTAAATCAACTCATTAAACTGATTTAGTGCTCCAAATTTAGAACTACCAATCACTTCTCTTTTATACTTGATCATGCAGGCTTTTTTCATCTTAAGGATATTTTGAAAAAATAATTAAAAATTATTTTTTAACTTTTTAAACTTTTTTATAAAAAAAAAAATAAATTAAAAATTTAAAAATAATTTTTAACTTACTTCCCAAAATAAATCTTAATGCCCTTAAAAGGTCAGTTTCGAGATATCAATTTCGAAAAGGAAAAATGATAAAATGCATCCCATATCTGACCATGTCTAGTCTTATCTTTCGGATAGAAGCATCTAATAGACTTTAATACTTTCAAAACTCTACTCATGACCGTACATTGATGGGCGCAAATTTCAAACATCACAAGAAGCCAATTAATCAAATGAAAAGTCGTTCCACACGTTTGGGAGCCATCCCATGGTGGTTCCTTAATTCATTATTTTAACAAACTTTCAAACTAAAGTATTCCATTTTACTATTGTTTTCAATTTTCAATGCTATATATGTACATTACATTACAAATATTTCAGTTTTTTACGACAGGTTGGTGCTGTCGCTAATACTTTTAATATCGTCTCAAAAGAATTTTAGCGACGGAAAATAACTTTTAACGACAGCAAATGAGAGGTCACAACAGAGGGCGTCGCAAACACCTTTTAGCGACGACATCATGCCGTCGCCTTTGTTTAGTAACGGCAATTTACTGTCGCATATAGTATGTAAAAAAGTTAGACCTTTTGCGACAACACCGTTTTATCATCACTAAAAGTTTTATTTGAAATGGTAAAAACTGCTATTGTGAATTTTTTTTTTTTTTTTTTTTGGCAACGGCATGCCCACTGTCGCCAATGGTTTTAATATTTTTTGGGACAGTATGGTGCTGTCGCAAAAAAAAAAAAAAAAAAAAAAAAAAAAAAAAAAAACCTACAATAAAATTATTAAAAATATTAAAATTACCTGTATTAAATGAAAAACAATTGAAAAAGAAACCAATAATTGCATAATAATATAAAAATTCCTATATAGAAAAAATAATTTCTCCATAATAAAAATATTCTTGCATTCATAACTACAAATCAACAAAATTACCACCACTACATAATGTTCTATAATACATATATAATATTTAAATATATAATGTTGTTCATAATTCAAAATAACATAAACCAAAATTACAAGTTTTGCTTATCATTCTCTGTGGGTAACAAAAACAAACATTAGTCGCATTCTTCACAGACATGCATTCCACAAGAAGTAAACTCCTACTCGGGAAATATCTGAAAACAAAAAATAAATATAATTAATGACAATATAATTATGTTTTAATATGTTAATTACAAAAAAACATAAAAATTTAACTACTATACAATTACAAAGATAATTAAGTAAATAATTTTGCCTAGACTGAAATTCGGCTCTAACTCCCAAACTGGGAACCCGATTCGAGCCCCGTCTTCTCTCACAAGTCTCTCGTGCCTAGGTGGTCGTGTGTGCCAAGTTTCGTACTACTTCGACGCCGTTTGGTGATTTTTGAACGTTAACACCTCGAATTCTAAGTTTCTTAAGAAACTAGTTTGTCTAGAGTGAAATCCGACCATAACTCCCAAACCGGGAATCCGATTCGAGTCCCGTCTTCTCCCACAAGTCTCTTGTGCCTAGGTGGTCGTGTGTGCCAAATTTCGTGCTACTCCGATGCCATTTGGTGATTTTGGGGGCTTAACACCTCGAATTCTAAGTTTCTTAAGAAACTAGTTTGCCTAGAGTGAAATCCAGCCCTAACTCCCAAACTGGGAACCCGATTTGAATCCCGTCTTTTCCCACAAGTCTCTCATGCCTAGGCGGTCGTGTGTGCCAAGTTCCGTGCTACTCCGACGTCGTTTGGTGATTTTTGGGCATTAACACCTCAAATTCCAAGTTTCTTAAGAAACTATAGTTTGTTTCTTAAGAGTAAAATCCGACTCTGACTCCCAAACCGGAAACCTAATTTGAGTCTCGTCTTCTTTCACAAGTCTCTCGTGCCTAGGCGGTCATGTGTGCCAACTTTCGTGCTACTCCAACGCCGTTTGGTAATTTTGGGGCATTAACACCTCAAAGTCTAAGTTTCTTAAGAAACTAGTTTGTTTCTTAAGAGTGAAATCCGGCTCTAACTCTCAAACTGGGAATCCGATTCGAGTCCCGTCTTCTCCTACAAGTCTCTCGTGCCTAGACGGTCGTGTATGCCAAATTTCGTGCTACTCTGACGCCGTTTGATGATTTTGGGGCATTAACACCTCAAATTCTAAGTTTCTTAAAAAACTAGCACTACTACAAAAACAGATAAAGATCACAATTTTTTTGTGTAATGTATGTTATTTAATCACACCTTTTAAGTTTTATTAAAGTGTGATATTTGAGAGTGTGATTGAAAGTGGTCATTTTTAATCACACCTTTTAAGTGTGCTTAATAACATTTAGATCACATCTTTTAAGTGTGATTAATAACATTTAGATCACACCTTTTAAGTGTGCTTAATAACATTTAGACCACACCTTATAAGTGTAATTAATAACATTTAGATCACACCTTTTAAGTGTAATTAAAAACATTTAGATCACATCTTTTATGTATGATTAATAACATTTAGATCACATTTTTTAAGTGTGATTAATAACTAATAAAACATGTGATAATAAACATTTAGATCACAGATTTTAAGTGTGATTAATATCTACTTTACTGCAGGCAGACAACTATATATCTGGGTCCACTGCTTGCTTTAACAATCACTAAATTACCCACAAGCAATCAATCAATACCACATTTAAGTTCAAACCATCATAGAAGAGTTTACTACGAAAAAGTAAGTTTAAGTTCATTACAATAAATTAATCGACCAATTTAATAACTAAGAGCACATTATGAATTATTCCATTTACAAGCAGCCCATAATAGACTAGAGCTCGTATTTTTTTTCCATGACATGTATCAAGACTTCGAATTCTAAACTGAGCTAAAATGATTTCACAAACAATTTCCAGAACCCCCTCCCTCCCCTCCCCCCCCCCCCCCCCCCCACCAAAAAAAATGGAAATAAAGAACAAAAGAAATGAGTAATTGCATCACTCATTGTCAAGAGGCCTGAGAACTTCTCCGATTATCTGCCCAATGCTCTGAAGCGACTTCAAATCGTCTTCTATCTTATTGAACTCTTTCTTGGAAGCTCGCAAGCTCTCTCTCACTGCATGCTAAACATAATTAGAAAATTGTATATGTGCCTAAGTGTGAAAACATAATTTTATTCAAGTAGTCAAAGGACATCTACAACCCTTGATTCAAACTTATATCAAATTTAAAAAGCAAAATGTAGGGATTAGATTTGTTAAATCTCTTTGTATGTATTTAATATACATATAGTAAGACTAAAACACCAAAATATTACACTTAATCAGATGCAAATCAGTCATGGACAGGGCTCCTCGAACAGAGATGTACCTGTGGGAAGAACATCTCTTTGTATGTATTTAAGAAACCAAGTAAGTATACATTTTTCCCTGTGACGAGCAGCACGCTTCCGTGGGAGAAATCCAAGGGACCCATGCAGGGGATGCTCAAACTTCCTGTGTGGCATATTCTCTTCCTTCACAAATAAATGGTTAATATAGCGACCCCGGTCTTTTCCTTTTGATTGTTGTATCAGGACTTATGTTTCGTAGACTCTGTTGTTATCAGATTGTTGTTATCGTCCTTTAATTTCTTATTTTTGAGTTATAGGATGTGTTGGGCAGGTTTGTGACAGGTCGGTTGGGTTTAGATGCCTAAACTAGTTGCCCAGATTTTGACCTGTCCGCTCGAACGGGGACCCTTTTGTTGCTTGTCCGCTCGAGCGGGGGTTTTGGCGCTCGAGCGGGAATATCACCCATCCAGTATTTCCTGTGTAATGTTGGACGCTCGAGCGTGGGATTGGCCGCTCGAGCGGGAGGTTGTGAGTGACGCTCGAGCGGGGAGTTGAGAGCTCGAGCGGGGACCTGTCTGCAGAAACTTCTGGGAGTGTGCATCCGCCGCTCGAGCGGGAGTTTGGCCACTCGAGCGGGAGTCTGTGAGTGGCGCTCGAGCGGGGGTTTCCACGCTCGAGCGGGGTGCGGGGCGACTGTTATATAAGTCCGAGATCCGACTTTCTGGATCAGTTTTCATCTCCCTTTTGATTCTAAAACCCTAGAACCGTCTTCTCTCTCTCCCTACACACTTTCTCTCTTAGGTTTGATCTATCTAGGGTGTGTTTCTACCCTAGACCCTTTATTAAAAAGTTAGAGTGGGTTGAGAGCTTCAGTTTAATCTGAACAAGTTTGGATTTGGAGCACTTTGAGTTTGGATCTTCATCTCCATCTTCTCTTTTTGGGCTATTTCCTTGAGGTAGGGATTTCCTACTCCAATATACACGTTTTGTTCTAAGTTTTGGTATTTTAATATGTTGGGGAAATTTTGGTAATTTTGGGAAAAACCCTAGTTGTTGTATTAAATTGAATTGTAGGTTTAATTTAAGGAAAATTGGGAATAATGGTTGAATTCACGAAATATGAGGAATTATTGATTAAATGGGGTAGTTGGTTAATTTAAATCATATGCCTATTGAATTGTTGATTTAGTTATTTTCTGTTTAGAGATAACTGTTTTGGGTTATCGGTGGAGGATAGTCATGATTGTTGTAGACATTGCATGTGGATTAGGGATAACTGAAACTAATCACATTGGTTAAGTCATTAATGTTGACTGTTGAATTAATACGGACATTATGTGTATTGATTGTGAGATGTATATGTTATGTGTTTACATACATGTATTAATTGAGCATTGCATATGCATATTGTGTGGGAGAAGATAGGGGATGTACTCCACGGTTAAGGGAAGATAGGGGATGGACCTCTTAACCGGATTTTGTTTGGGAGGAGATAGGGGATGGACTCCATTAGCATCACTATTATGTGTGCTTATTGATATTGAAGTGTTTTGCATGTTATTGATACAACACTAAAATGTGTATCATATTGGAAGTATGGAAGTGTTTTGATATGAGCCTGTGTCTCATTTGTTTGTTGATATTGGAAGTATGTGAATATGATATATAGTTCACTGTTGTAGTTTGGCCAGGTTCTGAGCCATGTTGATAAAAATGGAAAGTTGAATAGGTAATGGAAAGTGAAAGTGACATTTTGTGTTAACCATCTATTAAATGCTATTGCTTTATTCAATGCTTATATTTGGTTTAGTATGTCTCTACTGGGTTGTGGCTCACCCTATATGGGAACATCATTTTCAGGTTCAGGTGATAAGCTACCTCCAAGGACTTAGCTTGGAAGGACTTGGATTGGAAGACTAGTTTAGTTATTTGTTTTGTTTTAATATTACATGTAATTACAAGCTGAGGGCTTAATTTGTAGTTGAGTTAGTACTCACATTTTGTGTCCAAGTGTTGGCTTGGAAAGATGTAAGCCCATAGGGCATTTACTTTCATTATTACATGTAATGTCTTTATTTAAGGATACTCTGATGAATGAATTATGGTTTATTTTCTTAAGTAATGCATCTTATTATTGTGTATGTTATGGGTTATTTTTAAGGGCGTTACAGTTAACGTTATTATCGAAAAAATTAACATTGAAAGTCCTTGCAATCTACTATTTTGTAATCCGTGCTCTAAATTAAGTGTCCAAAACTTCCAATCAAACATAAGCATAATCAACTAGGAACATGGAGATATAACTGCACACACAAGAATCATTAAAAGCATTTCTGATATTGATTATGTACACACATGTATAAACTTGCTATGAAATATAACTCGAAAGAGATCATACAAATCAAGACATTCTCCTATGTGATTTTTCATTAAAAAAACTTGAAATCCATATGTTATATGAGTTCTACTGAAATGAGAATGTGACTTGGAATTTAGAGACATGTATTTGCATAGAAATGTTACAGATAACATTAAAAACCAAAATTTTAGTTTTGGAATTGATGAATGTATACGGATCTGTCTGGTTTCAAACGAATCAGCACCGCATTATTATCAAATCAATCATTTGTTTAAACACACAACAATCACAAAACAGTTTAAAATTTCAGCAAACATTAGAAAGCATGTACATGGAAACTACTTAACAACATTAGTTATTAACTTAAACAACCATTAAAATTCTGTGATAATGTAGATCTTTTGTAAACCTGTGGATTTGTTCCCATATCAGGTGCTGGAACATCAATGTGCACTCCAATAAGATTGTGTATCTTCTGGGTGAAAACTTTGGTGAGTCATTCTAGCTCAGACATGCTTAATTCCCCTGGATTGCATCATATCCCTCCTTTAGCGCCATAGTATGGTTAATTAGCCACTACGGTCTTCCACGTCATTAGTTGTGCTAAAGCAGAGTATAATTCTTATACTTTTTGTTACAAAACTAGATAGATATATCAGTGCATACCTATTATAAAAGCACAATACATATCTGCATAAGATTCGTGTCCCGTGAGCAATTCCCACATGACAATCCCAAATGAGTAAAAATCAATCTACAATGCAGAAAAAAAGAAATAATAATAATAATAATATACACAAAAGAAACTAAAAGAAGAAATTAAAAACCTCTTAGAGAGAGAATGAAGTACAATTATGTAAACTGAATATTTCTAAAGTTTATGCTCAGAATAATCTTACCTTTTCCGTAACCATGTTACTCTTTCCACTAAGACGTTCAGGTGCCATCCAAGGTAAGGTTCCACGAACACCCCTTGACACTGAAGTGTGTTGTTTTACCTTTGATAAGCCAAGGTCACCAATCTAAAAAGAAATGCAGACAATGGATGAGCGATCACATTTTGTAATAGAAGCACCATGTAACAAGAGTTAAACATGAACATGTATCAAGTTATCTAACATGAACATGTATAATGAGATGAAGATGAACTTATCCAAAAATGAGATGAAGATGAACTTATCCAAAAATGAGATGGTGATAACAAACAGATGCAGGCTAGGTACATGATATAAATGTACTAATCATGTGAATGAGATAGTGAATAGCAACCTGTAATCCCCTAGACAAAAGACAAAAGATTCAAGAGTCTGACAACAAAGAGCCAACAATTCATTTTTTTTAATATCTAATGTAAAACTAGAATTTCCTAAACAACCTATCTAACCTTAAGAAAACATCAATCTTCATATTGTGCATGCGTATTAACTCTATGAACACTAAAGAAAACCAAAATCTGTGTTTTTGATCCACAAAAGTGTTTGAAAGTTTTCAAAATTATCCCGTATAAGCATCACAAGAACTTATTTTACAGATAAAGATTGCAATGATTGGATGAGGAAATTCATTACCAAGTCCTGTTTTTGAAACCCATAATCAACTCATGTTCCTGTATTTAGAAAAAGAATAAAAAAATGAATTCTTGACATTTAAAAAAGAGATAAACGAGAAACATAACACCAAAAATACTCAGTATCTAATGTAAAATACTCACTGTTTTTGACATTTAAATGAATTTTTTCAATACTCAATATCTAATGTAAATCTTGAGATCTTGAGTAATGAAGCAAACAGTAAAGAAATTTAATGAAATGGAAGCCAAGAATAGATCCCATTTACACAGTGCACATACCACAACAGAAAAATATTTATTTATTTTCTTGAATAAAGAGAGCACAATCTTTCCAAAGAGAAGCAAAGTTCCATTTTCACATAGGGCATACAAAACATAACATCAATTAGCCACTTAATGAGGCAACAACAGACTCTCAGTTGTTAACTAATATCAGAACCCTAAAAGAATTGATTCATTTTGTAGGTAAACTTAAGATTCAATTGGAAGTATTACACATCTCAATTCATAAATACTACTGGCATTACTAGATGGATCTAAATTCCCCTCAAACAAAAACAAGCATCCTTCATAATTACAGCAAAGAAGTGTTACACATCCCAATTTGATTTATACTATTAACAAATCTGATATTTAAGCTTGCAATTGGAGTCAATTTTATGTAAATATTAGAGACCAAATGAAAATTATGAAAATAGATTCTTAGCTGATTTTGAATCTAAATACATTAACATGAAAAAAATTACAGGAAATTCTCAAATATAACCAAAATTTGACACTTAAATCCCGATCAACCATCAATGTCTTTGTCTGCCTAATTGAACTTGGGTTTGAGTATAGATCAATATAGTAAAGTTGTAAATGTTAGTAAATCATTGATACCAGAGATGTTCTTTAGATGATAATAGTTGGAAGTTATAAAAGCAAAAAGATCAAAGTGAATGAGATTCTATTGAAAAGAAAGCAGACCACAAATAGGAAGTGAAAAGATTAAAAAGAGTAAAATTCAACTAAAGAGAGGCCAGATTGAAGATCTAATGGAGAGAGAGAGAGAGAGGACCTGGGGGGTCGTAGCGACGGGAGAACCAGACTTGAGGAGGAGCTTCAACAGGTAGAGCGCATCCAACGCCATCGCGCTCGAGCTTTTCTTGGAACAGAAAAGCCTATCATTTCATCAGCTGGTTTTCTCTTGCTCCGACTCAATCGGTCTTGGTCTTGGTCCTAGTCCCTGTCTCGATCCCGATGATCTTCATCCTTCTTCACTCCTCGGTCTCGTAACCCTGCCGATTTGTGCAACTTAACTGAACCATCTTCCTCTGCAAAATCACCAGAATTAGAACCAAGAAAAACAAAAAAAAAAAAAAAATCAAGAAATTTCAACCAAATTGATGCAAGAATTGATGGATTTAGAATTAGATCTGAACAAGTGATCGGAAATCAACCCTGGTGAATCTGTCAAGGAGCATAAGGAAACAGAGAGAAAACCCTAGATCTAGGACAGAGAGAAAAAACGATAGAGAGAATAGGCAAATTTCACTTTCGTAAAAAACATGGTAATAGGCAAATTTTGTTGTAGTCGAATTTGGGAATTGTATATTTTATATAAAAATCAAATTAAAATATTTTATACAATCACACCTATTTAGGGAGTGTGATTAAAAAATATATAAATAATCACACTTATTTAAAAAGTGTGATTAAAAATATATAAATAATCACACTTTAATTAGAATGTGTGATTAAAATATATATATATATATATAATCACACTAATTTAAAAAGTGTGATTAAAAAGTGTAGTGTATATATAATCACACTTTAATTAGAAGGTGTGATTAAAATATATATATAATCACACTTATTTAAAAAGTGACATAAAAAATATATATTATCACACTCAATCAAATTAAGTGTGATTAAAATATCAATCTAATTTTTTTTTTATCAAACTTCCAATAAAAGTGAGATTTTTTTTTTTTTATATCAAAGTGTGATCTTTAACTAATTTTGTAGTAGTGTAGTTTGTTTCTTAAAAGTGAAATCCGACTCTAACTCCCAAACCGGGAATCCAATTCGAGTCCCGTCTTCTCCCACGAGTTTCTCGTGCCTAGGCGGTCGTGTGTGCCAAGTTTCGTGCTACTCCGACGCTGTTTGGTGATTTTGGGGCATTAACACCTCAAATTCTAAGTTTCTTAAAAAACTAGTTTGTTTCTTAAGAGTGAAATCCAGCTCTAACTCTCAAACCGGGAACCTGATTTGAGTCCCGTCTTCTCCCACAAGTCTCTCGTGCCTACGCGGTCGTGTGTGCCAAGTTTCATGTTACTCCGACACTGTTTGGTGATTTTGGGGCGTTAACACCTCGAATTCTAAGTTTCTTAAGAAATTAGTTTGCCTAGAGTGAAATCCGACCCTAACTCCCAAACCGGGAACCCGATTCGAGTCCCGTCTTTTCCCACAAGTCTCTCGTGCCTAGGCGGTCCTGTGTGCCAGGTTTCGTGCTACTCTGACGCCGTTTGGTGATTTCGGGGCATTAACACCTCAAATTCTAAGTTTCTTAAGAAACTAGTTTGTTTCTTAAGAGTGAAATCCAGCTCTAACTCCCAAACCGGGAACCTGATTTGAATCCCGTCTTTTCTCACAAGTCTCTCATGCCTAGGCGGTCGTGTGTGCCAAGTTTCATGCTACTCGGACGTCGTTTGGTGATTTTGGGGCATTAACACCTCAAATTTTAAGTTTCTTAAGAAGTTAGTTTGCCTAGAGTGAAATGTGGCCCTAACTCCCGAACCAGGGAACCTGATTCAAGTCCCGTCTTCTCCCACAAGTCTCTCATGCCTAGGCATTCGTGTGTGCCAAGTTTCGTGCTAACAATGGAAAATCCTTTGTCTTTCTTTCTAATTATGTGTTAATCATATTCGAATTTTATTATATATATGTTGTGTGAAAATTTAACTATCAAACAATTTAATTTATATCCAACCTGTCTGTTGGGATCCATACTCACCCCCTGTGACACAAAGGCCATCACAGTAATATAGTAAACCATCAATGTGCATAGAACATAATTTGCTAGAAATCACATTAATATCAACAGTAAATGGAAAACTACATCAAAGCATGCACACATACAACTCTAGATGTAATAGCAAGCAAATAATAATCATGATCATATTTAGAACCATCTAGATGTGGTAGCAAGCAACTCTAAATCATTTATTTGAAGCATTTGTTCAACATGAAGTTATTCTAGGATATTAAAAAAATAGAAGGGTTATATGCCAAAATGAACAACACTACAGCAAATTTGAACCCCTAAAAAACAATGTCATGTACCTTTGGGGATTAATGAATTTAAGCTTAGTCTTATTTATTACCCCTTGGTTAAAGTTTTAACACTAAATTTAAATCCAAATTGTATTTTAGAAGATCTATCTTTTGTTGATTCCTCACATATAACAATTATGAAATATCTTTAAGTTGACAACAACAATAGGATTTCATTTCAATTAAGGAAATGCAAATACTATTCATCAATGTCCATGGAGTATTAAAGAAAAATTAAATTTCAAATAACATCATATTCTATTTTTTCACTCCCTCAAATATCAAGACTTGTGAGTGCTCTTTTAAATCACACAATTTATAACAATTACAGCAAAAATCACTACCCACTTGAAGATTGTATCACCTGTTAGTAATCAAATAAATCATAATGTAAATAAACATATCACTTAGTTCTAGAGTTTTATGATGGTAAAATAGGTGAAAACATCATTGGTCTTTTTCTCTTTGGACAGGGAGATATTTTAAATGTTTAAGTACTTCAAGGCCTATTCTTAGAATTAATTTCATATTTTTTTAGACATTCTTTTGATCTTGAAATGAACATTTAAAATTTTTAATTAATAATTTCCCCCCTTTTTTTGTTGTTCTCTTTTTGGTTTAATTGTAATTGTTCTAAGAATCATAAATTAGTCTAAAGTAACTCTCTGTTTTTTTTTTTTTTGTTGTTGTTAATTATATTTTTGGTAATAACAGCCACATGCATCCACATACATTCACTTCAACTTGCCTCATTCAAAAATTTAAAATTACACATCACAAACAAGAAGAAACGATGATCTAGACCCTTTCATTAATATGGAAAATCATATTGGCAATTTAGCATACATTCTAGAAGAAAATATTTAACATTGATTTTTCTTTAATTTTCTTAAAGAATATATTGTATAAATTGATAAAATGTTTAATTATTGTTTTTTTTTTAATTGTATTAAAGACTCCTATATATAAATCCACAACAATTGACAAATTAATGTTTATAAGTTATAAATCCAGAATGGTACACCAAAAGGTGGTGGTATGCTCATGATAACTAATTGATACACAGCTACTTCACCTAAAATTCTGATCCAATATGAGAAACTTAACCTTCTAGGTTGGAGAAAATTCAGAAGAGACATACAAACTACTAGCTTTTCCTTTGAAACTTATAATCAAACATGAAGAGTGAATTGATTGCAATATTACATGACTACTATCCCCATCCACAAGATCACTCGAGGCAATTCTACGCTCATACTCAACCAGAGGCCCTGTTTTGCTTACTTCTACAATCAAATCAAATTAAACTCAAATCAAAATGTGAACATCATGCTAAAGATTATTTAAAAAATTTTGAAAGGACAAAAAGCCAACCTCCTCGTCACGAAGCCAAACCCTCGGCTTCTTCCACTTATCTTGTCATATATAACCTACCAAAGCAGCTCAAATTTGCGCATAAGAATCTCTCTTTACCTTCTTTTTTTTCCCCCACAAAAATCATTGCAACATTAAAACCCAAAGAACAAAATATTTTAACTCAATTCTCTGAACCCCACAGAAATTCTTATTTCATATTCAGAATTTTGACTAGCAAAACTAGAAGAAGAAACCTTCACACCAAATAATTTGAATTTTGCATCAAACAAAACATCATCTACAAAACTAAAATCTCTGTAAACCTTGTTACAATTATATAAAAAATAAAAACCCATATCTATTTCATAGATTTGTAACAGACCAAACCCAAAGAATAAAATTTGAACTCAATTCTGAAGCCCACAGAAATTCATATTTCAGTGAAAGAATTTTCACAAGCAAAACTTGAAAATTAACAATAGTTCGCAAGAATAAATAAATAAATATGAAAATGAAAATTACCCTTCACACCAAATAACATAAATTTTACATCAAACAAAACATTATCTAGAAAATTAAAATCTCACTAAACCCTAAACCTATATATATATATATATATATATTTCACAAATAGACGAAAATGTAAATTCATACCTCAACCATCTCCACATTTCCAGCTCATTCGAACAACCCAGCAAGAGTAGCACTGTTGACATTGAAAGCTAAGTTTCCAACGAAGAGTTTGAGAGCATGAGAGAAACTGGGTTCCTCTGCATCACTCAATAGGTCCTCTTCTTGCTTGTACTCGGATGAAACCACGATGTTTTGCACAAACTTGGAAGGCGAGGAGGTTGCTCGATGCCGCTGTTTGCCGCTCGCCGGAGAGAGAGAGAGAGAGAGAGAGAGAGAGAGAGAGAGAGAGAGAGCCGTAAGAAGAGATTAGGGATTTTTGGTTAAAGGGGATTTTTGGTTTTTGAGATTGGGGATTTTGGTTCAAGAGATTGGGGAGGGAGGGAACCCGAGCAGGAATGGAAAAAAAAAAAACGGGGGGCGGTGGGGGAAATCGAGAGGGAATATTTTTTTTTTTTGGTTTCGTCACAACTGAATATTTAAACAACAAAACGACTCTTTTTTTTAAAAAAAAAATAATTATTTTAAAAAAAATAATTTTTTTTTGTAGTTAATGAAATTGTTTTTTTAATTTTTCATTTTTTTTAAGTTACTAAGGTTGAAAATTTATTTGTTTCATTTTTATTTTAATGAATAAAAAATTATTATTATTTTTTAATTTAGTAGAAGTAGGGGTAATATTTTAATGAAAAATATTTTCCATTAAAATAAAGTTAATTTTTTGTGGTCAATGAAAAATATTTTTCTGCGACCCATTTTTTTTTTTTGTTACTAAAAATCAGGAACTAATTTTTTGTGGTAAAGGAGAGGGAGTGGCAGTAGTGATGAAGGTGGTGGATAAGAGGTAATAGTGGTGGTGGTGGTGGTGATGGTGATGGCGAAGGAGATTAGTGGTGAAGTTGTAGTAGTGGTAGAGGAGATAGAGTAGCGGTAGTGGAGGAGAGCTAATGGTAATGGTAATAGTAGTGGTAGTAGTGGAGTAGTGGTGATGGTGGTAGTAATGATGGTCGTAGAGGTGGAGTGGCAACAGTGGTAGTAGTGGTGGTAGTGGAATGGCATTTGCAGTAGTAGTAAAGATGGTAGAGGAGATGGGTAGTGTGAGAGAGATGAGTGAGAGACAGATAGAGAATAGAGATAGAGAGACAGAAACAAAGACAGAGTGATAAGCGAGAGAGACAAAATGGTCGCTAAAAGTGCATTTTCTTGTAGTGTCTTAATAAATCGAGAGGGAGCTCGGTAAATAGAGAAGGGAGAAGGGGGAGAGTGAGCAAGGTGAACACAATGAGGGAAAGACAGATAGATAGATAGACAAATAGACAGGCAGACAGAGAGAGAAAGAGAGAGAGAAGAGTGACAAGTAAGAGAAAGAGAGAGATAGAAAAATAGAGAGAAACAAGAGATGAGCGAGAGATAGACAAAAAAAGATAGCGAAAAGAGATGAACGAGAGAGAGACATAGAAAAAGAGAGAGATAGAGAGAGAAGAGAGATGAGCGAGAAGAGAGATAAGAGAGGTTAGTGAAGAGACAAAGAGATAGAGATAAAGAGATGAGCGAGAGAGATAGAGAGAGAAAAAAGATAAGAGAGATAGAGAGAAGAGAGATGAGCGAGAGAGAGAGAGAGATAGAGAGAAGAAAGATGAGTGAGATAGACAGAGAGAGAAGACAGATGAGAGAGATAGAAAGAAGATAGATGAGCAAAAGACAGAGAGAGAGAGACAGACAGACAAACAGACAGATAGAGATAGAGACAGACAGACAGACAGACAAAGAAACAAGAGTGATGAGTGAAAGAGAGAAAGAGAAGAGACAGAGGCAGAGAAAGATGAAAAAATGGGTGAAAAGAGAAATGTTATATCAAAAAAGTAAGACGGCGTCATTTTTTTTAATTTTTTTGTGACAGAAAAATACCGTTGCATTTATTCAAACCATTTTGTGGCTGTACATTTATGAAGCTATCTCAAAGCCACAATATTTTTTTTTTTTGCTTTTTTTTTTGCAACGGTGCCTATTACAGTCACAAAAAACTCACTTTTTTTTTTCTTTTTTTTTTTTTGCGATGATAGTTGGTGCTATCGCAAAAACTCTATTTTTTCGTGACAGCAATCTCTGTGGTCGCAAATACTCTCCTTTTTTGCAATAGTAATTTCTGTCGTTGCAAATGCTCTCCTTTTTTGTGATAGCATTTTCTACCATCGCAAATACTCTATTTTTTTGCGACAGTAAATAGTGTCGTCGTAAAAACTCACCTTTTTCGCGACGAGAAGTTGTGCCGTCGCAAAAACTCACTTTTTTTTGCGACGGCACGTTGTGCCGTCTCAAAAATTCACTTTTTGAGATGACAAGTGTGCTGTCGCAAATGCTTTCGTCTTTTAAGCCCACTTTTCTTGTAGTGTTATATATATAGCTCATTACCACGCTCTCAATCACCATCACCACCACTATCACATCCTCTTCAAGCTCAATCCCATTTAGCTAACAAGCAAAGTATCCCTCTCTCTCTCTTTGAAGAATTAAAAAAATCCCTCTAGCTAGATGGCAGAGAAAGAGCTGAAGGCCGGTCATCCACCAGCAACCAATGGCTATGCCCGGAGCGATGAAGAAGCACAAACAGCAGAAGTTGAAAAGCTTCGCCTCAAGAAACGCTAGCATTTGACATTTTTCATTATCTTCATGGTGACTCAAATTGTTATTGGAATTGTGATTGGTTTAACAATAATGAAAGTCAAAAATCCAAGTTTCGGGTGACGTCTGCCACATTCGAGACATTTAATGTCGCAACATCCTCATTTAACATGACGATGAATGCTGAACTTGGGGTCAAGAACCCCACTTTCGGCCCCTATAAATACCACAACACCACAGTTGAATTCTACTATGGAGTAACATTAGTTGGCACTGCAATTGTCCCCAAATCGAAAGTCGGTCACATAAAAACCAAGAAGTTCAATGTTGCAGTGAACTTGATCGCACCACCCAGTCTACTAAGTGATACAAAATTGGCAAGTGATATAAGTTTTAGGTTATTGCCTTTGAGCAGTCAATCTAAATTGAGTGGAAAGGTGGAGCTAATATTGATAATGAAGAAGAAGAAATCTACCCAAATGAGTTGCACCGTGAATGTTAATATCATGACGCAACAGCTTCAGGATGTGATGTGCAACTGATACAATATATATATACATGTTTCATGTTACGTGTTTGGATTTTTGATTGCTGAATAATATTATGTATTTATTTTGCATTACATTTTTTTGATTTGTATTCGTGTTAAACTGCCTCCTATTCATGCTTCAAATTTGATTATTTGAATTTGCTGCTTCAGTTCAGTTATGAAGTGTTTATCTAATCTCATAGCTCAATCACAAACACATACACATACTCGTACTATTATGAACAAGCTTCAAGTACTATATTTAAGATTATATTTAACACACACTAATTAATGCTTCTATGGACTTGACACTTCTCTATATTGGAACAATCTTCTATGTAAAATAAATAACTTAAAACAAATCAAACAAATAAAAATAAATTACTTACAGAATTTATTTTACTGAACCTAATAAATATTTAAAAGATCAAGTCGAGTGTATGACACTCTGTCCTTAAGTCATATTCGCCCTGCTATGGTGCTTACGGTTAAAAGACACCTATCTCCCATGATATAATGATCTTCACAAATTGTAGTAGCACTCTAAACAATTTGTACGGCGAACCAAACATGTGTTCTATACTCTCTGAATTTTTTCCTAAAAAAATAATATGAAGAATAATGCAACCAAAGAGCAAGACCAGGAGGAAAAGAATTTTTCTGGATATTTTTGGATGTTAGAAATGCTGGAAATGGTCTGCTTTTATAGGCAGATTGGTGACCAAACAGATCTATCCGACCAAGTAAGAATTTCAAATGAACAAATCAATTTTTGAAATGAACAGGTGCACTCTAGATTTTGAATAGATAACTGCAGCAGTTTCATATCTGCTCATAACTGCTGGGCAGTTTTAAACCTGTCCGAAACTGCTGGATTGTTTTTCAATCTGTTAAACAGTTCGAACCTATTGAACCTACTGGAAAATGGACTGAAAATGAGCACTGTTTGGACAAAAAAAATTGGCGCAAAATTTAAATTAATTTTCCCTCAAGAAATTGAAAAAATTCAAAAAAATTTTGTCCAAAAAATTAATTTTAAAACTGACCTGACCTATAACCCACACCCGCGCCCGGCACGACTTAGGTCGGACAGACGGCGGCGCGCGCACGTGTGTGGTGGTTTAAGCCAAGGTTCACATTGTCCATAACTCCTCTCTTCTATAAACTTGGGGTGCCCCTTGGAGCCCAACCCAAGTGTTGCCACCTAAAACTAATATACACATATAAATTCTCTTAAGTTTCCAATATGGGACAAGCCTTACAAGGAAACCCACATATTATTCATTAATTGTTCATTCTACGAACCCGAAAATGACGTTAACTTCCTATTCCCTCATAAATGGTTTTGAAAAAACCATCTGTAGACACCCCATTTTTGACCGTCCTCAAGACTTGGACGTCACCGTTTGAACACTCGGTGATCATCCTTGTTTGTGTTCGTTTGGAGTTCCCGGAGGTCTCGGCTACGCGCCTTGCCTCAGGATCTCCGAACCCGACTGTTTAGTGTCTGGTTTTGCACCAAACACTTGTTTGTTGCCTTGGAGGGGCAGGGAATGCCTTGTGAGGCATCCCCACACATCACCGGCCGTGGCTAGAGGCCACCGGCTGGTGTTTTGTTGCCATCGGCAATGTATATTGCCGGTCGGCATTATTTGTTGCCGGTCGGCAGTTAATTTTGTCAAAATGGAAATTTTGAGCGGCCAACTACTGTTCATCTGCTTTTGCAGATATTTTAATACAGCTGTCTTGCATTTTGTTCCCTTCCATACACGTGTATGGAGGGATAGCCTTCTTGTTAGCTTCCTTGATAAGCTTTACAAGATTGGTTGGCCTATAAGAAGAGGGCTCCTCTCTTGGCATGAGGTTAGACATTTTTAGAGAGAAAAACATTGTTAGAAGCTCTGGTTCTAGGGTTAGAACTTATATATATTCTATCTCTATATCTCTCTCTCTTGAGTGTTCTAGGTGTATTTGTTCATAGTATTGCACACAAACACCTACCATTACACCTTCCCTTGGCTATTGAGGTTCCAAGGGATTGTTTTCAGAGTTTTGGAGCTGGTTTGGAGCTCAAGAAGCTGCTGGAGCTTCATTTGTGAAAGAGGTCTTCAAGGGTAACAATCTTATCCCTTTTTTTCCCTTTCTTGCTTAGCTTCTTAACCTATCTTGCAACTGTTTTTTGGCTTTGCATATAACACAAAAAAGTTTTGTTTTTGGGCCCTCTAAATAGTTTGTTTAGAGCGTTTTGTGGTTTGGAGGTGTTTGACCCCTCTTAAGCCTTGAGAGGCCCCTTTTTGTGCTATTTTGAGTGAGCTCCGGGACTTTGGTGTTTGGGCCTCCTCACCACTGAAATCTTGAGGGATTTTAGTGGTAAGGATGGTGCCTTGAAGTCCCAAGAAGGAGAGGGCCACTCCCCTCTCCTTATTGTCCTTGAAAAGGGCCATTTTTGCCTCTTTAATGAGCACCTAGCTAAGCCTCATGTTGACCACGCCTTGGCTGTTATTTATGTTTATTTTGCCATGTTTAAGGTCTGTCCTTAGCCATTTTGGTCGACCAAGGCATGCTTTGTGTAGCTCCTTTGCACTTTAGCTTGCTAGCTTTAAGTGTGTGAGTGTGTAGCATGCATTATTTGCTTTGATTTAGTGGGTTGGGACCATTTGCCATGTCATTTCAGTCCACTTAGCATGCTTGTATGCTTGCATTTCATAGCTCTTTTGTTGCTTTAAGAGTTTGTGTTCATGCTCCTTGAAAGTGCATTTGTGCATGCTTTTGAATTTAGGTCATTTAGATACCATCTAAGTGATCTTTGGGCCTTGTTTTAATATGCTAAAATTCTATTTTTAGTCATTTAATTCATGTCATGTGTGGTTGCACTAAGTGTAGTGCAATGCTTCCTTGGTGAACCTTAGGAATTGGACCATATTTGCATGCATGTGTGCGTGTGTGTTAGTCTTTCATTTTGGGCACTTTGGCCACTGTTTTGGACCAACTTAGAGCTGTCCGATTAGTGTAAGTCCCTCCCTTAGCTTGTGTTGCATGCTCACTTTGTATATTGTTACATGCTTGGTCCCATTTGTGTGATATTGCATGCCTTGCATATTTGTACATTTGGATCACATCTCACATGCTTGATATTAACATGCTTGCCCTATGTCTTGCATGATCGTTGTCCATGCCTTGCATGATTGTTGTCCATGCCTTGCATGATTGATGTATGTTTTGCATTGCTTGCTTGTATACTCATGTTGCATGTTTAGATTGCATGCTTAGGTTACATTGCATTGGCATGCATGTCTTGCCTCTTGATCAAGTGATAGAGGTTGGGTCATTTGTTTGTTGTTTTGCATTGCATTTGACATCAAAATGTGCACACTTGGTCCCTTGGGCCATCACGCATAGAAATGCGCGATTGATGGTCCGAGAACCAAAGAGCATGTCCCTTTGAGTCACTAACATGATAAGGGACATGATTGGTGCATATATGGCTTGAATTGCATTGCCATGCAAAGCTCTGTCCTCTGCTGCTATCAAACAAGTCCTGCAGGAACTTTTTGCCGATCGACTGAACAGAGTACCGGCCGGCAAACAATTGGTGGCCGATGGATTCACTCTCAGCCGATGAACATCTCCTACGGCCGGTGGCCATTCTCTCCAGCCGGTGGTATTGTACAGTGTTCAGAAAGGCAACCTTAAGATTTTGGCAGTCTTCAGAGGAGTATAGCAGGGAAAACAGAGGCAGATTGCGCATGGCAGTGCACTTCCGAGCAAGACCGAGCGTGCATTGCATCAGGCTCTCCTCCCGAGGCAGTTTACTGTTTTCCCTAGATTAGTTAATTTGCTTAGCTAATTAGGTGATTTGTAATATTTAATTAGCTCGTAGGTTAATTATCTGTAATATTTATTTGGTCCCTCCGGGCGAGGGCGATTCTGTAATAAGTGTGGGTGCGTGTGTGTGCATGTCTTCCAATCCCCACTTCTTTCTTCCCTTTTATTTACCCGCTTATGATGGTAGATTAGGGCATGTTTAAATTAGCATACCTTATGCTATGCATGCGTGCATCCATACATTTGTCTTGCATGCACCGGGCTCGGTACATCATGCTAACTGCATTTGTACTTCAATTCCCAAATTGAATACGTGCATCAATTGATTGCATTTCACATGTCATGATTAGGTTAGCCAAGCCTACCCTAATTGCATCCTGTATGTGTTGCATTAGCCACTTAACATGGACTAGGGTCATGCATGTTTGCTAACTAGTTTATTGTTTTGGCACGGAGTACGATGTAAGTATTTTCATGCTTTAGCATATCGCATGTGTGTGAATGCTATCATGACAGTATGTTTACCATGTGGCTAGATGCTTATGTGATAAACTGTTTGAATGCCTGTGGGTGAGGGTTGGATTGTTTGAGTTGGAAAAACTCGTTGAAATCCGTGTTTTAGCCTACTTGCGAGTAGCAAATTCCAAAGTGTTTTTTTTTTTTTTTTTTCAAAACAAACGGATATGCAATGCTTATTTCTAAACTAGGCAATCTAGTCTATACGTGTTTGCCGTGCGCATAACATAGTAAATCTAGGCTAATAACGGAATAAGAACACATAACGTTTTCAAAATTAGATATCATGATTAGTAGAGGCCGGTCTTCGGATCGGGCGAGAGGGGGTGCTCATAGCTGACCTTCCCCAATCGTACCTAAGTTCCCGAGCCGAGGCAACTTTGGTGATGACGGACACGTGGCCTTTGGCACCGAGTCAGGGTTTCCTAAATTTCCCCATTAAAAAATATTTAGGTGGCGACTCTGTATCTGGCAAAGCAGTCCATGTTTGGCACTTCTTTTCAAAAATTTGTTTCTCAAAACGATTTGCCGAATTTGGACTTTTTGGTTCAGATTAAGAACCGTGACACAAATCGAGTCCGAACTGTAGCGTGTAGCGGGGGTCCCCTCGCGGGCGTGTTACACCATCTTCTCCGTGTGATTCGCCATGCAACAAGGAACATGTCACCTCTTTGAACTTACCTCAAAAGACATGTGGACCCCATCTAAATTTGGGCTCAAAGATAGCCCAAAATAAGCCTATAAAAAAATCATGTTTTTTCAACAATCCCCCATATGAATGGAATTTGACAGAGAGAAAATGCAACAACATGATCTTATTATAGAGAGTATAGAAAATAGGAATATTCTGCAAATGATAGGTAGCTTTTGGCTTTGAACCTTCCCTTGTAAGACACTATCGGATTTACTAGTTAATTAGTGAACATGATGTCTTGAACTGTTCAGCCATTTGTGTAAACCAAGACAATAGAATTCACACAGTATATTACCAAACACAATTTAGTTCTCACTATTGTGTTCATTTTGGCCCTGAACAACCTATTCTTTCATGAGTGCTCTAGAGAATTGTAGCCCTGCACAAATCTCATAGAACCGGTCTAGTTCACACTCATATAGGTGATTCTTATGAAGAGTATCCTGCCATACTCCACTAGGTATACCTAGATATAAGAATCATTAAAAGTATTACTTAACCTAAAACGCTGCAGACATCACTATTTCATCATAGAAATGGATAGGAGTTTGACTCCTCAGTGATCCTTATGAGTCATACACAACTCGGTTGTCCCTTTGAACCTAGATCTTGGGATCTCCAGTCAACTAGGTTGGGTTGCCGTTGTGGTAACTCTTATTTAATAGGCTTAAGTCCCATCCCCCTCAATGAATTCTCAACTAACTCTCTTGCTAACCCTTTGGTTAGTGGATCCGCTATGTTGTCTTTAGACTTCACATATTCAATAGAAATAATTCCATTAGAGAGTAGTTGTCTCACGGTGTTATGTCAATGACAAATGTGTCGTGACTTACCGTTATACATATGACTTTGTGCTCTACCAATTGCTGATTGACTATCACAATGTATGCATATAGCAGGCACTAATTTTGGCTACATTGGAATATCTGCAAGGAAGTGACGAAGCCATTTTGGCTCTTTCCCTGCTTTATCTAAAGTTATGAATTATGATTCCATAGTAGACCTAGTAATGCAAGTCTGTTTGGAAGATTTCCAAAATACAGCCATACCACCAATAGTACTGGTGGATTTCGAGTCTCTAGTATCTGATATGCAGTTTGCATCACAGTATCCTTCAAGTACAACTGGATATCTAGTATAATTTAGCCCAATGTTACGAGTAAATCAGAGATATCTTAGAACCCTTATAATTGTTTTCCAATGTTCTACTCCTGGATCTACTTAATTTACTTACTGCATAGGCTATATCTAGACGAGTGCAGTTCATCAAGTACATTAAGCTTCCAATAATTTAGGAATATTCTAATTGAGAAATACTTTCATGTAAATTCTTAAAAAAAAACAAATTAACATCCACAGGTGTTCTAGCAAGATAATCATCATCTTTTCTAAATTTGTCAAGTATTTTCTCAATGTAATGTGATTGTGACAAAGCATAACCTTTTGATGTTTTGGTAATTTTCATACCACGTATTATATCAGCAATCCCCATATCTTTCATGTCAAAATGTTTATTCAATATTTTCTTGGTAGTTTTAATCATGTCATTATTACTACCTATGATGAGTATATCATCCACATAAAGACATACTATAACATAACCGTTGTTTGTATTTTTAATATAACCACATTTGTCACATTCACTAATTTTGAATCCATTTAAGCTTTGTCAAATTTCTCATGCCATTGCTTTGGCGCTTGTTTTAAACCATATAATGATTTAACCAATTTACACACTTTCTTTTCTTTTCCTAGAACAGAAAATCCTTCTAGTTATTCCATATAAATTTATTCATCTAACTCACCATTTAAGAAAGCGGTTTTCATATCATGAATTTCTAGATTGTACAAAAATGCAATGGCAATTAGCATTCTAATGGATGTTATTCTAGTAATTGGTGAGTATGTTTCAAAGTAATCAAGACCTTCTTTTTGTCTAAATCCAGTGACCACAAGTCTTGCCTTGTATTTGTTAATTGATCGATCCATTTTCATTTTTCTCTTGAAAATTCACTTGTACCCAAAAGGTTTACAACCTGGTGGCAGATCCACCAATTCCCAAGTGTGATTTTGCAGGATGGATTCAACTTCGCTGTTTACAACTTCTTTTCATAAAGGAGCTTCAGGACTGAACATAGCTTCTTTGAAAGTTAAAGGCTCATTTTCTAAAAAAAAGTTAGAAAAAAATGTTAGAAAAAAAGTTAGAAAAAAAAGTTAAAGGCTCTTTGAAAGTTAATGTGCGAACAAGGCGGATTGATAGCCGCTATCACAGCCGAGCCAACAATTGTTGAAGAAATCAAACAGAAACAGAAGGAGGATGAATTCCTCAAGAAAGCGATTGTTGAATTTGAGACAAGTCCGAAAGCAGAGTTTAGCATTGACAATGAAGTGTTGAGATTTCGGAACAAAATGTGTGTCCCAGACATTCCAGAACTAAAGAAGAGGGTTTTAGATGAAGCCCACAGATCCTCATTTGCTATGCATCCGGGTAACAACAAAATGTATCGGGATTTGAAACAAACTTATTGGTGGCCTAAGATAAAGAAAGAGATTGCGGAATATGTGTCCAAGTGTCTTCAGTGTCAGCAAGTTAAGGCTGAACACCAGAAACCAGGTGGTCTACTTCAACCTCTCCTTATTCCTGAATAGAAGTGGGAACATGTGACTATGGATTTCGTGGTGGGCCTACCTCGGACTTCTCGAGGTATGGATTCTGTGTGGGTTGTAGTCGATAGACTGACTAAATCTGCACATTTTCTGCCTGTCAAAACTATATTTACTGCTTACAGGTTGGCTACTATTTATGTTGATGAGATTGTCTGTTTACACGGAGTTCCAGTATCTATTGTTTCGGATAGAGATCCGAAATTTGTGTCTAGATTGTGGAAGAGTTTGCAGGAAGCTATGGGAACAGAACTAAGGTTCAGTACTGCATTGCACCCATAGACAGATGGGCAATCAGAACGGACCATACAGACATTGGAGGATATGTTGAGAATGTGTGCCTTAGATTTTCAGGGGAGCTGGGAAGACTATTTGCCACTTGCAGAATTTGCTTATAACAACAGCTTCCACACCATCTTTGGTATGGCACCATACGAGGCTTTGTATGGTAGGAGGTGTAGATCACCTATTTGCTGGACAGAGGTCGGAGATAGAGCTTTGCTTGGGCCCGAAATTATACAAGACACTTCTGAGAAAATCAAGGTTATTCGCCAAAGGCTCAAAACGGCTCAGGACCGACAAAAGAATTATGTAGACGTTCGAAGAAGACCTCTCGAGTATGAGGTTAGTGACCATGTGTTCGTCCATGTTTCTCCGATGAAAGGCCAAGTCCAATTTGGGAAAAAGGGGAAGTTGTCGCCCCGTTACATTGGGTCGTTTCAGATTTTGGAAAGGCTTGGTCCAGTTGCTTATAGAGTTGCCTTCCCACCGGGATTTGAACAAATTCATAATGTGTTTCACGTGTCGATGTTGAGGGGTTACCTCCGAGACCCGTTCCATGTGATTGATTATCACCGGGTAACTATTGATGAGAATATGGAATATGCCGAATGGCCGGAAAGAGTTGTTGATCGGCAAGTGAAACAGTTGAGGAACAAGACCATGATGGTGAAAGTTGAATGGAAGGAACACTATGGTACAGATGCCACGTGGGAAAAAGAGGAGGAAATGCGACTACGCTATCCACATTTGTTTCCCGACGAAGGTAACTTAAGTTTGGAGGACCAAACTTCCTAAAGGGGGGAAGACTGTGATACCCCTGTTCTGTATTGTGTTAATTGGTCCCTAATACGTATGTGATTATATGTTTTGATATGATTTTGTGTGCCATTATGTGAATATATGTGATTTTGGAATTCTATCTGTTCACCGTAGGAATACATGTTTGAATAATCTGCTTTGGAAATTAAATTGAGGGCCTTATCGGCCGCAGAACCCGAAATCGATTACGCCATTGTGATTGGCATAATTTTTAGAGCCTACAGTGAAATTTAATTAGAAATTGATTCTGGTCAGATTAAACTGATTAAATTGATGAATTAGAGCTCTATTATATTATTGTTATTATATTAGCCTTAGTGGGTTTTGTTGAAAAGGCTCTACTCCCTCTTCTTTACTTCATTTGACTGACCTTGGGGACTCAAAATTAGAGAGAGAGCCGGTAATTTAGAGGGAAGAGGAGAGAATTGTGAGATTTTTGGCTTAAGCTTTGGAATTTGAAGATTAAGGCTCCTTGGTGAGTGATTCATGCATTTATAGTCATCATCTTGTGAATTCAAGTTTAATAGATGGTCAAGAGCATGAATTAGTTGAATGTGAGGGAATTGAGTTGCTTGTGTTCAATTGAAGATCAATGAAGGCATGCATGTATATAATTGTTGTAGAAATGCATAATTTAGCATGTATTGAGTTGAACAAGGAAATAGAGGTGTTAAATCTTACATGCAAGCATGCTTTTGTTGTATTCCATGAGAATGAACACCATTTGCATTGTTTGGGATGGAAATGAAATCAAGATTAGCATGCATATGGAAATAATTAAGATATGAGCTTTGAATGTGTGATTTTGTTGTATTAGAATGAATTGATGGGAGATTGGGGCATGCATGTGAATTAATTGTGAATTGGGCTCCATTGTAATGTGTTTTGGTGTTTATGGCATGTTAGCATAACTATATTTGAGATTTGAGCCATAACATGCATATTTTGTTAGTTGAAATTCGAATTGGAGCTCAAGAGCACAATCTGGAAAATCCAGAATTTTGATGTCCGCTCGAGCGGGAGAAACGACGCTCGAGCGGAGATTTCGAGCTCCTAGTATTTTCTTGCAGGCATAGTGTCCGCTCGAGCGGAGAAGTTCACGCTCGAGCGGGGATCAATGTGGGATGAACTTCCGCTCAAGCGTCCTAGTTAACGCTCAAGCGTAAAAATGAGGTATCTAGTACTTTTGCAGGCCTTCCACGCTCGAGCGGGGACCCTGTTTTCTGAAATTTTGTATGTTTGTTCTGTGTTTCGTTTTCCGTTCTCTTTCGCTTGCAAGCACTCTTAGGCATGAATAGAGCATTGTAATTGAGTTAAAGAGATAAGAATGAAGCCTAAAGAGGAATATGCGAATTAAAGAACGGATTGAACTAATTGTGACCCATATGTGTTACATGATATATAGGGTCAAACTCCAGGGCAACTCCTCAAGCCGATCACTGTGAGTAATATCTTAACAAGATATTTGAAATATACTGTTGTCCAATTGTTTACTTATATGTAAGTCTTGTAAGTTCATTAATTTGAGTGGTGGACAACGATTGATATAAATGATTGGGCCAAAGGCCGATTGATACGAATGATTGGGCCGAGGGCCGATTGATATAAATGATTGGGTCAAAAGCCGATTGATACGAATGATTGGGCCGAAGGTCGATTGATATAAATGATTGGGCCAAAGGCCGATTGATACGAATGATTGGGCCGAAGGCCGATTGACATGAATGATTGGGCCGAAAGCCAATTGATACAAATGATAGATATGGATGGTTGGGCCAAAGGCCGATAGATATAAATGATCGGGCCAAAGGCCATTTGTTGTAACTGTTTCAGTGATTACTTATATATCTTCCTCGTTTGATATTATTCACTGGGCATTCGCTCACGTTCATTCATGTATATGTAGGTGAGCCAAGGGACGCCCAGAACCAGCCTCGGTGAACTTGTGAGAAACAGTTAAAGTTTTGAGGAGTCAGCCCAAACGTCTCACGCACGAGACTGTCTTCGCCTTTGACCCTTGTTTATAGTTTTGTTATGTTGGCGAATACGTTGGACTACTTTTGTATATAAGTCTTGGGTCTGACTGACTTAAATCTGTATGATCGTGTATGTACAATGTTTTGTGTTAGTACATATTTTGATGTGAGTTATTAACATATAAATGTTTGGAATGTTATGGTGTGCATCTAAGCACGGCTCTATGGCTCTATGGACAAAGTTTTTGAATTGCTTCCGTTCATCCCCTTTATCTCTGATGAGTTTTGATTTATTTGGTTGAGGCCGTAGGTAATCACTCGATTACTGGCCGGTTATGGCCTTAACCCATAGGGACGGGTTCGGGTCATGACAATTATAATATTCAAACGGCCTTTAGCCCATCATAATATTCAAATGGCCTCTGGCCCAACATATCAAACGGCCTCTAGTCCATTTTCATGTCCATATTTATGCGCATTTCATATTCGTGATCATGATCATATTCATATTCAAATGGCCTCTGGCCCATCACATTCTTATTCAAACGGCCTCAAGCCCAATTCATTCATATCAAATGCGTCGGGCCCATTTTGTGTCCTTGACACACATAACAAACGACCTCAAGCCCATTTGTACAGTTTATACTTAACAAACATTCATAAATCCATTTGTGATTCAAACAATAGAATTCTCATTCGTAATGTAAAATCACAAGTTCAGAAAACTTACACGTGAGTAGTATTTAAAAATAGTAATCTAAAGTATTACTCACAGTGTTCAGATGCCTGGTTCACCCTTGTAGTTGACCCTACACAATTCATAATACACATAGAAATCGGGTCACAATACAATTCATTCCGTTTTGAACTTGTTTAATTCTCTTAGGCTTCTTTCTTACTCTTTTAATTCATTTATAAAGTTCAATATATGCCTAAGAGTGATGAGAAATAAAAGAGAATGGAAATCGGAACATGAAACAGCTTTTCAAAATTTTCTAAAACAAGGCTCTTCGCTCGAGCGCAACATTGGTCGCTCAAGCGAACCCCTTAGTCTACAAAAGGACTGGATGCTCATAATGTGCGCTCAAGCGCAATATTGGTTGCTCGAGTGGTCTGTCGAATTTCTAGAATTTTCAGAATTCTATTTGAGCTTCAAACACACATTCAAAGTTCCAAATTTTATGTATGACATGTTCTAATGTACAAAAACACTCCCAAAAACATGTATATAAGGTTATTTCCAACTCTTAGCTCAAATCTCCATGAATTTAATGATTTCAATACTTTTCTTCCTTTCTTGCAAAACATAAAATTAAAGCTTCAAGCTCTTAGAGAAATATTTGCAAGTATGAAATTCAAATCAAAATCAAGTCAATTCTTGATTGTCAAATTTTAAATCATAATTAATTTATTGATTTATCCAAACTAATTTTCTTCATATTAAACCCAATTTTCAAACTCATAAATTCTAAAACATGAATTAAACTTCTAAAACTCTTAAAAATTCATGATGCATGTGCAATTTAAACTCAATTTCATGCAAGACAAAGAGATTCAAACCCAAAATGGTTAATTTCCAAATTAACTTCTATATATATTTGAACCTAATTCCATTTCTTCATCTTCTTGCTAATTTCTTCTAATTATATAAAGTTTAAGTATCAAACCCTTGGAAAACAATAATGCATAAAATTAGAACTCAAATTCATCAAAGATAACTAAAATTATTCTCAAAAGATGAATTCTAAATCAATTTTCTAGTTCTTAAACTTAATTCCATTTTCTTTATTCTTTTCCTAGTTTCTTTCTATTTTCATGAAATTAAACCCATACTCTTCTTGAAGTTAGTTGTTAGATAAAGAATCTACAAAAAAATCAAGCTTAAAATCCTTACCTATCATCTTCAATGGTTGAATTTCTTGAGCCTTCTTCCTATTTCTTAACACAAGACTTGAGCTCCTCTTCTTTCTCTTTTTCTTCAATCTCTCTCTCTCTCTCTCTCTCTCTCTCTCTCTCTCTCTCTCTCTCTTTTTCACTCTCTGTTTCCAGCTCATAAATGTATATTGAGTTCACTTGACTCCTTCAATCTTACATACAACACCCCACTTCTTTGACAATGGAACACGTGCACACACACACACACACTTATAAAGGTTCCAGCATATTCCTTATTATGCACACACAAACACAGATTTCTCAGTACACACACAAATTTCTCAGCACACCCACACCCATATAATTTAATTAGCCCAATTGCCTTCCATTATGGCTCATTAATTTTATTAATCTTTTATCAATCTGAATCAGATTTTAAACCAAAGTCCCAAAATATTTCAAATATCAAATTAAACTTATTTCCATCATCAATTTTGGTCCCACAAATCATTAAGGTCTTCAATTTCAAATCAAATTCAAAATCTCCATCAATAAATTGCATATTCAAATCGAATACCTCATAAGCAAATTTAGTTCATAATAATTACAATTACTATTCCTCACGATCATATTAGCTTAATTAATTCCAATTTGGACCGAATTAATCCAATCTTAATTTTACTAAACTAAATCAAAACTGCATCAAATATTTAATTAAACTCCCATATGGTCCAATACTCAAAATTAAACTGATTTAACTCATCAATTTCACCTTCTTAAGCCATCTAGGCTTTCAGTTTCTAATTCCAAAATAACTCTTTTATAAAATCATATACGAATCAGACCCAATAATGTTCATCAATTCCACAATTAAATCAAAATAATACCTAACTAAAATCCAAATTACCTTGATTAATTAAATGTAAAATATTATACGTGGTGGGGTCGTCACAATCAGACATGTAACATTTTCCTACATACATCCCGTTTTTTGGTAAGTACAAATTTGTCACTTTCAAAAACTAGCCTAAACCCATTTTTACTTAACAGAGATCCGGAGACTAGATTCTTGTAATATCCGATACATGCAGCACATTGTTGAGAGTGTGTTTCTTTCCAGATGTCATCTTTAGAATAATCTTTCATTGTCCTTTAACTTTAGAAGTTGAGGAGTTGCCCATAAAAAGTTATTCACCGTTGTCCACCACAGAATAAGATGTGAACATCTTTTTGTCGGCACAGATATGGTGAGTAGCACTAGTGTCCACCCACCATTTTTAGGATTTCCGACAAGGTTTTCCTCGGAAACAACTGCAGAAAGATTTATGTCCTCAACACCATTGGAAATTTTGCCCATTTTGGTCATATGGGCCTAAGAGGCTTCTTGCTTGATCTCCTTTTCCTTTGCGCTTGCCACGGCAATCTTTGGCCCGATGTCCCTCTTTGTCACAGATGTAACATTTGCCATTAAACTTGTACTTTTTAGTTTCTCCTCCTTTAGAGCCTTGTGAGGAACTTTCCCCAGAAAACTTTCATTTCTTGGCTTTTAGAGCATGTTCCACCACATTTGTCTTTGACTTCATTGGATACTTACCAGCCCGTTTCTCTAAATTGTAGTTATCTTCCTCAATCCTCAAATGCACAATTAATTCCTCCAAAGTCATTTCTTTGGGCTTGTGTTTGAGGTAGTTCTTGAATTTCTTCCAATCTTGTGGTAAATTTTCAATTAAGGTAGCAACTTGGAAGGATTTACTAAGAGACATGCCTTCTACATGAATGTCATGCAGAATGAGTTGGAGATCTTGAACTTGGCTAATCACAGTCTTAGAATCAACCATCACAAAATCCAGGAATTTACCAACCACAAATTTCTTTGAGCTAGCATGTTCTGTTTTGTATTTTTTCTCCAAAGACTCCCAAAGTTCCTTTGCCGTTTTGATAGGACTGTAGATGTTGTATAATGTGTTGTCAAGTCCATTCAAGATGTAGTTCCGGCAAAGGAAATCAGCATGTTTTCAGGCATCAACTGTAGCAACCACTTGCCAGTCGGTTTCATCTTCTTTCAGAGTAGGAGATTTCTCATGGAGGAAACGTGTCAGGTTGAGAGTAGTAAGATAAAACAGCATTTTCTGCTGCCATCTTTTAAAATCAATTCCTAAGAACTTCTCTGGCTTTTCACCATGATTGACTAGCACAGTCACAACAGGATGAGGGGTTGGCGCAGTTGCAACCACCATACCAGTACTTGTTTGAGCATTAGTTTGACCAGTTTCAGTAGCCATGAATTCTAAATTATAAAACAAAATTATAATTATAATTTTATACTACACAGAATATTAAGCCAAAACCACAAAATTAAATTCTGTAAAACTAAAGAAACAAAAATTATAACTTTTATTTTCAATTAATTTGAAAATAAAATAAAATTTTATTTAAACAAATTAATTTTACATAGAAAATTAAATTTATATAACACTTCAATAATTAAAATACTAAAAACAAAATTTTAACTAATAAACACTCGGAAATTATTTCTGAAGACCAAAATTAATTTCTAACTAATTTCACAAATAAATATTCTGAATTGTTAATGACAACCAATATGTTACTATTAGTTGTCAAAGAAAATAAACAGTATATTACTACTATTTGTCAAATACTATATTACTACTATTTGTTTTCCAACCAGAATATTATTTTGTAAAACTACCGAAAATAATTTTTGTAAGACGAAAGGAAGAAAATGAAACAAACGAAAAATTCTGTATAAACAAAATAATTCGAATCTGTCTTAAGATTGTTGGAACAATCTTCTGTGTAAAATAAATAACTTGAAACAAATCAAACAAATAAAAATAAATTACTTACAGAATTTATTTTACCAAACCGAATAAATATTTAAAAGATCAAGTCGAGTATGTAACACTCTATCCTTAAGACAGATTCGCCTCGCTATGATGCTTACGGTTAAAATGCATCTATCTCCCAAGATACAATGATCTTCACATATTGTAGTAGCACTACAAACAATTTGTACGGCGAACCAAACCTGTATTCTATACTCTCTGAATTTTTTTCTAAAAAAATAATATGAAAAATAATGCAACCAAAGAGCAAAACCGGGGAAAAATTAATTTTTCTAGATATTTTCAGATGCTAGAAATGCTGAAAATGGTCTGCTTTTATAAGCAGATTGGTGACCAAACAGATCTGTCCGAACAGGTAAGAATTTCAAATGAACAGATCTGTTTTTAAAATGAACAGGTGTAGTCCAGATTTTGAACAGATAACGGCAGCAGTTTCATATCTGTTCATAACTATTGGGCAGTTTTAAACTTGTCCGAAACTGCTAGACTATTTTTCAATCTGTTGAATAGTTTGAACCTGTTGAACCTATTGGAAAATGGACTGAAAATGAGCACTGTTTCGATAGAAAAAAATTGGCACAAAATTTAAATTAATTTTCCCGCAAAGAAATTGAAAAAATTCAAATAAATTTTGTCTAAGAAATTAATATTAGAACCGACCCGACCCACAATCCACACCCGCGCCTAGCACGACTCGGCACCGCCGGCCGGATAACGGCGACACGCGTGTGCGGTGGTTTGAGCCAAGGTTCATATTGTCCATAACTCTTCTATTCTATAAACTCGGGGTTCCCCTTGGGGGCCAACCCAAGTGTTGCTACCTAGAACTTATCTACACACATAAGTTCTCTTAAGTTTCCAATATGGGACAAACCTTACAAGGAAACTCACATATTATTCATTAATTGTCCATCCCACGAACCCGAAAACGACGTGAACTTCTCATTCACTCATAAATGATTTTGACGAACCGTCTTTATCGTGTGACTCGCCATGCAGCAAGAAACACGTCACCTCTTTGGACTTACCTCAAAAGACGTGTGGACCCCATCTAAATTTGGGTACAAAGATAGCCCAAAACAAGCCTATAAAAAACCATATTTTTCCAACACTCTAAAATTTATAAATACTAGAATATTGTAAATTAATTATAAAATTTCTCCTAATGAAAATTTATTTGTTAGTCCTGAAGTACTATGTATAGCTTTCACAATATGCTCAAAAGCCAAACATTTGGATGTGATGATATTATCTGTTAAATAAACTCTCTATCAAAACAGAAAAAATCAAATCAAATCCAAATGAGGAGGAAATAAAATGGATGAATTGATTTATTTATTCTTTATGATTAGATGCCCGGGTCAATTTATATGCGCCTCGACTAATTCTAATATCCACGCAAAGTCTTCGTCCATGTGAATTAAACAAATCTCGAACAGAACTCACAAACGTGATCTTAAGAAATTAATATATAAATAAGCATTTCTTTTGAATATTTTTTAATTGAAAAATAGTTACATAGTTCGTTCTAGTGTTCACACCATAGTGAGGTTAGAGATATATTTAAAAGGTTAGTTTGGGAATTGACATTTTTATAATTTTATAATTTTTTACGAAAAATCAAGTAAAAAAATAAAATGAGAATGACGACAAGGGAGATAGTCATACAAGCCGTAACGATACAATTACGCTGCTATAACGCGGGTTACGTTTGTTTGGCAGATTAAGTTGAATGAGATTGTTAGGGGTTGTTTGGGGTGTCCTAAATAAGTGCACTTTTGACTTTTTGAACTAAAAAGTAGAGGAAAAAAATATGGTTGCTTGGGATAACTTTTTGTCTTTTTATGAAAAAATGTGTATTAAAATATTGTATAAAATAGTAAAATTACGCTTTTACCCGTACGTTCTAGACTCATCAGTGACAGTGCTACAGAAGGATCGTACAGAATGGTCGAAATGGTAAGAAGAATCTGAACCATATGCATATATAGCATTCGGCTACACAGGTACTGTTGGGCCCGTGGGGGCCCACCACGGGTCCCGTTTTGGTAATCCAAACCGTTTAATGTGTAGAACTCATTAAAAAATCACTTTGATCGAATATTGATAGTTATGTGATCAAAACAGTTTTGTATGAGAAAAATGGATGGTGAAAAATAAACGGCTGGAAAAAAATCTGATTTGATCACATAGCTATCCATATCCGATCAATGTGATTTTTTTCAAGCATATAATAATCAACAAGTTCTACACATTGAATGGTTCGGATTATCGAAACGGGATCCGTGGTGGGCCTCCACGGACCCAACAATACCCTCCAACTTAATGAATATATATATCTAATTTTTTTTTTGTACCATCACTGCGTAAATTTCCCATCACTTCAGTACCATCACTGTATAGCTTTTTGGATTGTACTAATATTGTGGAAATTGATTTTTTTTTATATATTTTTGAATAGTAATAACTTTTTTGCTTTTTGAGTAACTTTTTAACTTTTTCTCAACATGCCAAACCACCCCTTAGTGAGAGGATGGTTAGTGAAAAAATTATTAATGTAGGAATTGTTAGTATGGAGATTAATAAAAGTGTGTTTGTTATGATAATAGTATGGGAAATGATTAGTAATGGGATTGTTAAATTATATTTATATAAAATAAATAAATAAATAATTTATTTCTATATTAAAAAAAACTAAAACAAATAAGTGCACTTACTAAAAATAAATAAATTTTTTATATAAAATAGACTCAATTCCCTCACTATTTTTTTAATCCCACCCAAAATCTAGCCAAATTAATGCCCTTACTAAGGGGGATTACTAAGTCCCTCGAAGTATTACTCTCCTCTCTTAAATTATCACCAAACAAGATATAAGTAAGACCCATAACTGTAACACTCAAATCTCCTTTTCTACGGCAGCAAATAAACATGGCCTTACAGTTGGAGTTAAGATCCTCTAGAGTGTAAATCCTAGAGTGATCTCCTAGAGTAATCCATCCAAGGACTGAGATTAAGCCTCACCAAAACGACGTCGTTTTGGTGAGTAATTTGAAGAAAAAAAATCAGATTGAAGCTCAGTCAGTCTGATAACACATACATATACAGTGTGAGAGAGAGAGAAAGAGAAAGAGAAAGAAAGAGAGAGAGAGAGAGAGAGAGAGAGAGTCTCAGATTGAAGCTGTGGCTGAGATTGAGAAACCATATTGCATTATCACCAAGTAGAAGAATCATATACACAAATTCAAATGGATATTCGGTTCCGGTTCGGCAGCTTTCTAACACCTCACAATTTATGGTCCACTTTTTCAAGGATTCAAAAACCTCTCATCAAACCTTGTTGTTCTTCAATGTGGGATTCCCGACAAAACGACAACAACGACAACAACAACAGAGGTGGGTCTTCTTCACCCTCATCAATTTTGCAATCTAGTCATTTTTATATTTTTTTGGAGTACTTTTGATTTTTGAATCTATATAGATTTTGAAGAAAACCCAAATGGGTTGTGGCTGAAATTCCAACAAAACCACAATGTCTTGACAAAGGAAAGCAAACATTGCATTCAAAGTGATAGAGAAATATTCCGAGGGTAGAGATTATGAACTCACCAGCTTCACCAAGATTTTCTTAATCGATTCAGCATCTCTCTCTCTCTCTCTCTCTCTCTCTCTCTCTCTCTCTCTCTCTATTTCTTGATCGATTCAAATCTGCTTTTTTTTTTTTTTCAAATTACTCACCAAAACAACATCGTTTTGGTGAGGTGTAATCTCAACCCTTGGATGAATCACTCTAGGATTACACTCTAGAGGATCCTAACGCGATAAGCGAAGAAGACTAACTTTTACTTTTTCTAACAACAGCCCTCTTCTTTGGTCCAAAAATTAGAAAGGGTTATATGGAGGTCTTATTAAGTAAATTTATTATTTAATAAATTTATGATAATTAATAATATTTTTTATTATATATTATTAAAAAATGTTAGTAATTGTTAATTTTCAGCGGTAATTTAAAAATTTTATTACAAAAAATATTATTAATTATAAGTTTTAGCGACAGTTTAAAAAATCGTCACAAAAAAAAGTTATTAATTTTCAACTTTCAGATAGCTTTAAAAATTCGTTATAGAAAAACGTCACTAATTGTAAGTTTTAACAACAATTTATACAAATTGTAATAAAAAAAAAAGTCATTAATTATCAATTTTTAATGACATATATAAAAAAATCATCACAAAAAATTTATTTTTAGTGACGATTGTATTAAGTTTATTTTCAATAAGACTTGATGGATATTATGTCTAACTATTATGACTTATTGATAATTTACTCAAAAATTAAGGTTTACTTTTGCTCATAGTTCCTACCTTCGTCTAACGAAAATAAATAAATTGCAAATACATTCTTAAAATTCGTTTAAAATATATATTGTTTTTTTATAGTTTTAAAACTTATAAATACACCCTTATCAGAAATTTTTTATTTAATAAAATTAACTAAAAAAATAAAATTTTTAAATGCTCTCTTACACAATAATAAAATTACTAATTGAAATAAATTTCTAAACTATTAATTGATTTAATAATTTATTAGAAAAAAGAGTAATTTGTTATGAAATTATATATTTCAAGAGATGAGATGTAATTTCTAAAATCACATGAAACAAATCATATTTTAAACAAATCAAGAGATGTATTTGTAATTTATCCAAAAAAAATTGAATATCACACTAATCCTAATGACATAGTATCACTATCCAATAGGAGATAAGTATTTTTTTTTTTTTCTTCCTATGTATATGTTACTAGGTGGTGAGTGGATTTCATCCCCTCTCTCTCTCTCTCTCTCTCTCTCTCTTACACACACATACACACACACATATATATATATATATATATATTATTGACTGATAATATCACATATCACTGATAGTATAGTATCATTATTATATTAAATTTTTGCTCGTCATCTACCTCTCCCAGTTATCATTTCATAACTCTCTTCAAGCATTTTGCGAATTTTAAAAATATAAATGTTATAAATAAAAAAATAATCATCTACATAAAAAATTATGTAATTTTAAATTTTTGAAAAAGAAATTAAGGGTATTTTGATAAACAATACATATGCAATACCACTGTTGTATATGCACTATCCTTTATGCATTAAGATTTATATGAATGTCCTATTACTACTAAAAGCACAAGCGACTTTCTGACCAAATTTCTTCTTCTTATTATTATTATTATTATTTTAATGAATGTTTCATACATAAAGAATTATAAAATAAATGCTTTAGATCGTCAAAGTAAAATCCATAGTAGAGTGAACTCAAACAACACTCTCCAATTTACACCCACTAAAACTCGGTTTTGGTTAGTCTTCTGAAAAATCTACTAACAAAATCAATGAAAAGTGTGGGTGCTGATTTCTGACCACACAACCAAAAGGAGAACTCAGCTGGAGAGCACCGACATAATATATTAAGCCCAATGTAGACCCAACTTCCTTCGCGCGCCCCCTTTCGGAGGAGGCGCAAATTTGGTCTTACTACAGTTCGGACTCTTGTCACGGTTCTGAATCTAATCTCACAAAGTGCAATGTGAGACTGATAAACACCAAATAGTCCAAATTTGCCAATTGGTTTTGGAAAATCAATTTTGAATGAAAAAGCGCCAAACATGGACTACTTTGCCAAATTACAGAGTCGCCACCTGAATATTTTATTTTGAAAAATTTAGGAAGCCCTGACTTGTGCCAAAGGCCACCTGTCCGTCATCACCAAAGTTGTCTCGGCTCAGGAACTTGGGTACGAGAGGGGAAGGTCATGCAATGAGCACCCCTGCTCACCCGATCAAAGGATTTGCCTCTACTAAGCATGATATGTTGTTTTATAAACCATATGTGTTCTTATTCCAATTATTAGCTAACTTTACTATGTGATGCGCACAGCATACAAGTATAGACTAAAATTGCGAGAATTGGAACAAAACAACTCATGTTTGTTTTCGAAAATGGTTTGACAGTGCTACTCGCAAATAGGCTAAAGCGCGGATTTACTACCCTCAAGGTGGGCTTGAAAACATGATTTTGCCACTCCGCAAAGTGGGCTTAAAACTCACATTTGATGAATTGTCCCAATTCAGGCAATCAAGTCTTCATCTACAGGCATTCAAGCAGTTAATCACTTAAGCAAGTAGCCTCATGGCAAGCATGCTGTCATGGCAACACTCACACTCATGCAAGGATGTTAAAGCGTAAACACTTACAGTGTACTCCGAGCCAAAACAGAAAACTAATTAGAAATCATGCATGATCCTAACTATGTTAACAATGCCTAATGCAACACATGCAATAATGCAACTAAATAGGTTCAGCTATCTAAGATGGCATATGAAATGCAACAATTGGATACACGTATTCAAATAAGTATTGAAATACGATGCAGTTTGAATGATGCGCCGAGCCCGGTGCATACAATACAAATGAATGATGCAAACATGCAAAACATAAGGTATACTAATTGAAAAATGCCCTAAAACTAACCATCGAAAGCGGTTAAGTAAAATGGAGAAAGAAGTGGGGTTAGAAGACATGCACACACGCACGCACGCTTATTACAACAATACGCCCTCTTGAAGAAGGGTCCGAATAAATAAGCTAAGCTAAACTAAGCTAAGCTAATTATTACAAACCCAACTAATTAACTATTCTAACTAATTAATTACAGCACAATTGAATAACTAGCTAATCTAAGCTAATTAATTACAAATCGAATTAATTAATTAAACACTTAGCTAATTAATTATAAAACGACTAAGCTAATGAACTAATTGGCTAAGCAATTCAAATGAAAGGCCCCAGGAAGCGAGGGGGGTATGCCTGCTCGGTCGCGTCCTTCCGAAAATCCAATGCCTTGCCTCTAGATGCCTCTGTTTGCACATCTTTAGACCTCTGAAAATTGTACCAACCTCCAGACTGCTTCTGTTTGATCTCAAGAATATACTAATGGTCGATTGGCCATGATTGGTGGCCATCGGCCAGTACTGGTGGCCGGTCGGCTGCTTTGGTGGCCGGTCGGGCACTGCTTCCCTGAAATTCCTCATTTTGCTACAACAGAGAGCAAATAGAGGCATGGCAATGTATTTGCAAAGGAATGTATGTATTGTCACCCTCTTTATCATGTCTCAAGCTCAAAAGAGCGTGGCACTTGGTTCTCAAGCCACCAATCAAGCATCTCAATGCATGATGACCAAAGGACCAAGCTTGCACAAGCTTAGTGAATGCGTACATAAGACTCAGAGTGCCTCCACCTCATCATGCATGATCAAGGGAGTTGGCGACCAAGAAATGTGACACGTTTCATCACTTCAAGTATGAAACGTCCCACATTTCTTGTGTTTGGATTAACGTCTGATCCAAACACATGCAATGCAACATACATGTTATCTTGCTCATGTTTTACTTGGTCTGATTCTTGTTTACACATTTTAGCTTACCAATTAGTCCATTAACCGATTAAGTTTAATGTGAAAAAGTCCTCTAATCGGAAAGGTGGTCTAAGCCACAAGTGCCTTGAGCATGAAAAAAGCCCCATGCTTTTGGTTAGTAGAAACCCTCAAGAGAAGGCTAAAACCATTAGGCATGAGAATCTCAATTCCATGCTCAAGCCAACAAGGGGCTAAAGACCTCTTTCAAAGCGAATGAAAGAGTGAAACAATGGAGTGCAATGGCATATATTTCAACACTGAAATGACATGCTAAATGACTTAAAATCAATGCAAATAACTCATGTAATGCATGGTAGAGACATAAAGCATTGAGCTAATGAAAGGGGTTCTACCACAACCTTGCAACACAAGCCTTAAAGGGCCAAACCAACTCAAAACAGAGTTAAAGCATGCCAAAACAAAAGCTAAATCATACTGAGATTGAACCTTAAAAGGCAAGAAAATCATGCACACATATTGGCTCGCAAGCTAAGCATAAGACACAACTCTCAAAAGCATTTAAAGAGTGATATATGCGAGAGTATGACAGTGGAATATGCTCTGAAATCACATGTTAAATGATGTCATATCATGCAAATAACTCAAATAAGTCATGCCAAGAGCCTTAAACCACAAAACTAGTAATGGCCGGTTACACTATAGCTATACAAAGTGAATCACATGTGACCAAGACCACTCAAAACAGAGTTAAAGCATGCTAAATAAAAGCCAAAAACATGTTGGAGTCAAGCTAACACATGCTAAAATAATAGGCTACAACATCAAGCACACTAGGCTAGTAAACAAGATTGCACTACAAGTGTAAGAAACAAACAAGACGTGCTCCAACCAGCCCAAAATAGAGTTATAACATGTTAAAATAAGGCCAAAAACATGCTAAGAACAAGCCAACATAAGCCATAAAAAGATGCTACTTTGCAGTGCTACCAAGGCATGACAAAGAGAGACAAGGAGGGGAGGCCACCCCCTCCCATTTTGGACCTCAAAACAAGCTTTCTACCACTGAAATTCCCCTGGAATTCAGTGGTTTAAAGGCCAAAACAAAGTTGTTTCAAAAGCTTTAAAAGGTGGTACAAAACTTAGCAAAGAAGCTATAAAGGAGGGTGAACCACCCTTAACTCCAAAAACACTTTAAACCACCATTTTTAAGCCTAAAAAATAGAGGTTTTTGCAGTTAACAACTTGGCCAAAAACAACATGCAAAGGTGGCTAATCCAATGTACAAAAACAAGCTTAAAGAGGATAAGTGCCTTACCCTTGAAGCACAGCAACAAAGGACTACAACTCTGAGCTAAAACCAGCTTTTGAGCCCAAACAAGACCTTCAAGTACCTCAGTAACAAGGTGGTGGTGTTGGCTAAGAGATTGTGTGCAAAAATGCAAAGAACACTCACTTTCAAGCAATATATAGAGAGAGAGAAAGAGAGAGTTCTAGAGAGAGAGTGAAAATTTGCTTCTAAATTTTCAGAACCCCCAAATAGGGGGAGGGACCTCCCCTTATATAGAAAAAACAAGCAAAAAGCTTGCTTCATCCCTCCATACACGTTTATGGAGGATATACACGTGTATGGAGGATGACTTCAGTGTTCAACAGCTGGCACAGCTAGCACACAAAATATCTGAAAAAGCAGGAAAAGGTCGTCGGCCATCCTATGTGGCCGGCCGGCCATTAGTGTAGCCGACCGGCCAACACTGATGGCCGATGGGAACAAGCCCTGGCCGATGGGTTGTAGGGTTGGCCGATAGGCCACCCTCTTCTCCCAGAAGCAAAGCTACAAGCCCTTGGTCCACAACCAAGCACAAAATAGGCAAGTTGAGAGGCTCCAAGGCAAGGCGCTCAACCGAGACCTTTAGGAACTCAAAACGAACACGAACATGGATGATCATCGAGTGTTCAAACGATGACGTCCAAGTCTTGAGAACGGTCAAAAATGGGGTGTCTACACCCAACGACCTACACAAGAAGATGAGAATCCGACGGTGGTTCGTTCACCCAGGGGCACTTCGACGATCAAGTCAGTAATCAATACCTCTCAAAAATGACAAATTGTGCTTAAACTCACAAGAAAAAACTCACCTCAAACCCACGAAGGTGCCTTGCTTTTATAACCAGTAATGACCTAGTCCCTTTAGAAGCCTCACTCCAATGGACTTAAGCTCAATGCTCATCTTGGACCCTCAGCTAGATAGGGATAAACTCTCCTTGAGCCTTATCTTTATCCGGACTGAGATCCTCCCATGTTCTAGGACTCTGATCCTTTATTTGCTTATCTCAGATTCCAGCATCTCCGCAGATAACCTCGGCCTAGCCGAGATCATCTCAGCAGCGTGACCAAGCCCCATGGCACCTTAGCTGACACTTCGGTGTCACCTGAGCTACGTGCTGTCATTCATAAAATACTTCCCCACAATTGACCCCTAGGTTTTATTACATCGGCAACCTGAGGTGATAGAACCTACATTGTTTGTATCTTGCTTCATGTCGGCTAAAATTCATTCTCTTTTTTGACCGAGATCATGACTTGTTGGCTTCATATAACCAGGAATCAAGTTCTTTATGCTTCTCAATCGAGATCGCTCATCTGGCCGAGGTCATGGCCTCATTATTTCAAGAATTTCAAGAGTTCTAACTGCGTATGAGCTGTCACGCACAGCCTCCTTAACCATTTCCTCCACATGTCCCTTTCTCATCGAGTTGTACTTGACACGTGCTTTCAAGTCGTGTCACTTCTGCTCATGCTGCCTGACAGGCACATCGCACAAGGTCATCATTTACGTTTTTTTGCCTTTTCACATTTTGACAAAACTCTTTCTCTTCTCTCTCCGTCCCTTCACTTTTGCAATCACAACCTCTCTCTACTCTCAGACCTTCTTTCTCTACATTCCACCATTGTCAATCTTTCGAAGCTCTGCAACCGTGCTCTGTTCATTACCTCCGGCGAAGTAGTCACTGTTCTGCTCCACTCGTTGTCACCGCCTAACTCCGGTGAACCTCAAACCGGTGTCCTCGACCTTGGCCCCAATTGGTGAGTTCCTAGTTTCTTTCGATTTCAATTTCAGTCTTCTATTATTCTGAATATGATCCTTCTTTGCCATATGTCTATTCTATTGCTATTGAATTTGTTTTCATAGTTGCACTCTGTTTTTCTTCATTTTTCACGTTCTGAATCAATTTCTTGCTTTTGAATATGTTTTGTGCATCATAGTTTGTCCCTGAGTTCTTAGAGTATCTGTATTGCTTGTGGTTCTTGCACATTTCCCTGCACACACTCACTTAGTGTTTATGGATTTGAAATCTTTCATACTCTTGGATTGTCATCAGTACGCCTGTCACATTGTTACTTTTCTCTATTATTTTCCTTGCAAGCCATCCAGCATGCACATTCGTATGCGGTCAAGACCAAGATGATGAGGAAGGAGTTAGTAAAGAAAACTCAAGAAGCTGCCAAGCTCCTGTCCTCGTTGAACCATGTCGAGCCAGCAACTGAAACCTGTTAGATCAAGCTAAGGCCTCCAAGGCTACACAAGGCCAAGCCGTGGCCAAAGTCGAAGCTGTTGAGGCCGCTGCCAAAGCTTCCAAGGCCGATGTTAAGGCTGCCAAGGCCAGGGCAGCGGAGCTTGAGGCCAAGCTTAAGGAGGCCATTGAATTGAAAGAGGCTGAGGTTAAGGCCGCTGATGAAAAGGCTTTTGAAGAAGGCCAAGCCGCCGTCTGCGATCAGTACAAAGAGCAAGTCAATCTGGCTTGCAACCGAGGTTATTACCTTGGCTGGACAACGGCACTCAATAAGTTGTCTGTCCCAATGGACTCTCCCCTCCGAGATATTAATCTCCTCAGCATGTACTTCCCTCCATCTTCCAAGGACTCTAATAATGAAGCCAAGGAGGAGGACACAAAGGCTGATGATGCTGATGAAGAAGAGGAGGCTGCTGCTGGGGCCAAGTCCCCCACTCTGAATGAGCAAGTCCTAGACTTGACTTAAGATGAAGAGGACGAGGTCTCCAAGAGTGCCTCCCCCAAGAAAACAACATCTGAGACCAAGGTCCAGACAACCGAAAAAAACCTTGATGAGACCTTGCCGGAAATTGACGTCAAGATTCAGGTCGAAAAATTTGCCCAACTAGCTACCGAGGTTGAAACAACACCAATTGCCGGGGCAAGACAATCTGCAGAAAATGATGAAGACTCTTGTACTTAGGATATTTTCTTTTTTATTTCAACTTTCTTGATTTCTTTACTTGTAATCTTTTTGTTTTGTGAACAATGCTTGATTTTGTTTGGCCGATGTGCCCTCTGCTGTAATGCAAAACTTCATTTTTGAATGCAAGTCTTCTTTTTCTCCAAGTGTTGGATTCCCGTCTTCATATATGTATATTGTTTTTCTTTTATGCCTTGCAGGCTTCCATACTTAGAATATTTTTGCACTTCTCTTAAGTACAACTTTTTTGTATAATCACTTTGGGTTGGAACACATCTAACATGTATCACCTCAGACCCATTTCATCTAGGGTGCATCCTTAATTCGTCACCTCAGACCAACTTACTTCGAATTTTCATCTTTTACTGTGATCTCAGCCAACGGGCACTTTATAAAAAATTTTGAAAAAACATTCCACAAGTATTGCTTCCTTACTTGTACTTGCAGTCTTTTATCAAGACTTCACCCTTCCAACCCTTCCAGGTTTGACAACCTGAGACCTTGGGTAACAAACAATTCGAGTTTCCCTTATCTGGATATCTCGACTGACTCCAACTTGTAAATTTTTCCAAAAATTCCAACAAGTGTCAAGCTTATTCCTGCTTCCTGCCCCCTAATGTGAACCTAAGTACCACTTATGTTCACATTAAGCATGCAACTCCAATTCTTTCCAAGGTTTGATTCAAACAAAAATTAGCCGAGGTTTCTACCTCGGTTTCTCTGTTAATCTAACTAGATCAAACTTGGTTCAACTCTATCGTCGTGTCAAGTCTAAGTTACTCATCATGTTTCATTCGGAAATATCGCCAACTTAGTTCAACTCTATCATATGGCAAGTATAATTCAACTCTACCATATGATAAGTCTAAGTTACTTGTCATGTTTCATTCGAAAACATCGCCAACTTAGTTCAACTCTATCACATGGCAAGTATAATTCAACTCTACCATATGATAAGTCTAAGTTACTCGTCATGTTTCAATAGGAAACATCATCATAAGACTGTTTAGTCCTATCGCACAAATTTCAACAATTTATTCACAAAATCAAACTAGCACTTTATTAAAACTTCGGCTAATATTACATAAATCTCATAAAACACAAACTAATGATAGAAATACTTCAGATTGCAAATGTTCTAGGGTCGTGGCAACTCTTTGCCATCAAAGTCTTCAAGCCGATATGCCCCATTGCCGGCAACCGAGATAATTTTATAAGGCCCCTCCCAGTTTGGGCTCCCAGTTTGGGCCAAGTTTTCCCTCCCTAGGATCCTTCTTGTTGCCGATAACTTTCCCCAGGACGAGGTCCCCACCCTTGAACTCTCTTGGGTTGACCTTCTTATTGTAAGCCCTAGCAAGCTCTTGCTGGTATGCCTCCAGTCGAATTGTTGCTCTCTCCTTTCTTTCTTCCAATAGATCCAGATCTCGGGCAAGGAATGCCTCGTTGGTCCCATTCTCCACTCCTTGGGTTCTAATGCCAGGGATACCGGCCTCTAGTGGAATGACTGCTTCAGTGCTATAAGCCATGGCGAAAGGAGACTTCCTAGTTGATCTTCTCAGCATATTCCGATATGTCCACAGAACATTGGGCACTTCTTCTACCCACTTTCCCTTGGCCGCTTCCAGCCTCTTCTTGATCCCATCCAAGATGGTCTTGTTGGATGCTTATGCCTGACCATTACTTTAGGGAAAACTTGGAGTAGAGTAATAGTTCTTAATCTTGTACTTTGTACAGAAGCTCTTAATCAGCTTACTGTCAAATTAAGTGTCATTGTCTGCTATAATGGTCCTTGGGATCCCGAACCTGGTTATTATGTTCTTCCAAATGAAGTTCTTTACATCAATATCTCAAATCTTCACAAGAGATTCAGCCTCTACCCACTTTGTAAAGTAGTCTTGGCTACTAGCAAAAACTTTCTCTGTCCAGTTGCCTGGGACAATGGTCCCACCAGGTCTATGCCCCACGGGGCAAACGGCCAAGGACTAGACACTGGGTTCAGATCTGTTGCTGGCTGATGTATCAAAGGTGCAAACCTTTAACACTTCTCACACTTCCTGACGTAGGCTTCAGCATCCTTTTGCATGTATGACCACCAGTATCCCTGGGATATGGCTCTATGGGCAAGTGATCTGGCCGTACATGGTTTCCACAAACTCCTTTATGGATCTCATATAAAAAGTCCTCTACCTGAGAGGGGTGCACACACCGAAGTAGAGGTCCAGTGAAGGATCTTCTGTATAAATGGCCTTCCGTCGACAGACAAAACCTGGCCGACTTTAACCTGGTTTTGTGTGCCTCCTTTCTGTCCTCTGGCAGTCTGCCTTCTTTGAGAAACGCAACTATGGCGTCCATCCAGCTGGGACCCATTTCCATGCACATTGCTTCATACTCTATTATTAGAGGCTCTACACTTGGTCCTGTCAGATAATCAACCATGACTGTCCTTGGTTTCCATGACTCTATTGCACTAGCCAAGTTTGCCAAGGCGTCGGCATAGCTATTATCATCTTGGCTAACCTGCTGTAGCTGACAATTCTCAAACAGTGTTAACAGCTTTATAACCTCTTTGACATAGGCTATCATCCTTTCATCTCGGGCTGCATACTCGCCCATTGCTTGATTCACAATAAGTTGGGAGTCGCAGAAAACTACCACATCATCTGCTTTCATGGCAACTGCTAGTTTCAGTCCTACAATCAGCGCCTCATACTCTGCTTTATTGTTTGAGGCCTTGAACCCCAAACAAATATATTGCTCATCATTCGCCTATCTGGCGATACCAACACCACTCTTGCCCCCGCTCCTTGACGGTTTGAACTTCCATCAACAAACAGGCAGAAGGAGTCATCGATGTAGATAACGCAAGGTTTTGGTTGCTCTACCTTCTTTTGTTTTGCTGGCGGAGGATCCTTTAGCCCAAGTTGGGTTTCTCCTGGACATTCTAAACTGCGGCTCACCGAAGCCCGGCGTGGGATGGCACTAGTGGTGAACTCGGCCACAAAGTCGGCCAGAACCTGGCCTTTGATTACTATTCTAGGCCTGAATTCCAAGTCATATTGGCCCAACATCACTGCCCATCTGGCTGCTCTGCCTATCAGATCTCCATGCTGCAACAGGGATTTCAAGAGATGCTCAGTTAGCACCACAATCTTGTGGGCTTGGAAGTAATGATTCAACTTTTTAGAAGCCATCACTAGGGCTAGTGTTAACTTCTCCAAGGGCAGATGTCTGGTTTCTACACTTGCTAGTGTTTTACTCACATAGTATACCACATTTTGTTCTCCCTTCTCTTCTCAGATTACCACTGAACTCACTACGTGGTCTAAAACTGCCAAGTATAGGAATAATCCTTCTCCAGGTATTGGATTTGACAGAACTAGAGCTGTTGGCAGGTACTTCTTCAAGTCGGCCAAGGCGACTTTGCATTCTTCTATCCACAAAAAATCTGTGGCATTTTTTAACAAACTAAAAAATGGTTTACACTTATCAGAACTTCAGCTGATAAACCTATTCAGGGCTGCTGCCTTGCTGGTCAAAATCTGGACCTACTTGGTTGACCTCGGGCTCTTTAAATCAAGGATGACCTTGATCTGATCTGAGCTTTCCTCAATACCCCTTCTGGTGACCAAGTATCCTAGGAACTTACCAGACCCGACTCCAAATGCACATTTGGAGGTATTGTGCCGAAGCCGATATGTTTTTAGGATATCAAAGACTGCCTTCAAGTCAGCAAGATGATTCCCAGGTTCTTTGGTCTTCATGACCATGTCATCAATATAGACCTTTACTGTCTTCCCAATCAGATGCTTAAACATCTTGGTCACTAACCGCTGGTAGGTTGCTCCTGCATTCTTTAACCCAAAAGGTATCACTCTGTAACAATATAGTCCTTTCCGGGTGATAAATATTGTCTTCTCTTCATCTGGGGCATACATTACTATCTGGTGGTAGCCTCTGTATGCGTCTAAGAAACTTATCCTTCCATGCCCTAAAGTGGCATCTACTAATCGATCGATTTTGGGTAGTAGGAAACTGTCTTTGGGGTATGCCTTATTCATGCTAGTAAAGTCCACACAGACCCTCCACTTGTTGTTCTTCTTTTTTACAACTACTGTGTTGGACAGCCAGGTTAGGTAGTTCACCTCTCGAATGGCCTTGGCTTCCAATAGCTTGTTCATTTCCTTCTCAACTGCTTCCATATGTACTAATATCAGCCTCCTCACCCGTTAGATGACAGGTTCAGCCAACCTGTCTACATTGAGCCTATGACAAATGACCTCGGGGTCGATGCCTGGCATCTCGTAGGGCGTCCAAGCAAACACTTCTATGTTTGCTCGCAAGAAAGCCTCTAACTCCCTTTTCTCCTTCTCGGCTAAGCTTGAACCGAGAAGGAAAAAACGCTCCCTATCATTATCTTGGACCAGAATCTTCTTCAAAGCTTTCTCACTCTTGTCGGCTGGTTCTTTGCCGACATCATCTAGGAATTTTATGTCCTCGTCTTCAATTTCTACTGTCTCTGCTTCTCGCACATTATAGGTGGACTTCATTGCTGCCATGGAGCAACATTTTGCCTGCACTTGATCCCCTCTAACCTCTTTAATCCCCTGTTCGGTTGGGAATCACAACAGCTAGTGTAATATTAAGGGAACAACCCTCATTACATGCAACCATGGTCTACCCAAGATAGCATTGTAAGGAAGGGGGTGTCAATTACGGTAAACTTCGTGTTTACCTTCTTCGTGCCTTCCTACACCTCCAAATTCGTGGCTCCTAGAGACCACGTCGGTGTTCCGTTAAATCCAACAATCGGGCTGTTGGATTGTTCCAGATCATCGGGGTGAAGCCCAAGCTCCTTGTAACATCTAACATACATGATGTCACAAGAACTGCCTTGAACAACCAGTATGCGCTTCACCTGACACTCTCTAATCTTCAGTGTTATCACTAGGGCATCGTTGTGTGAATGTTATACTATATGTAGGTCTGCCTCAATAAAAGAAACCATTGGTCTCTGGTACTCAGTTGTCCTAGGCTTCTTTTGCTGGACTTGATACACATGTTGTAGGTGCCTCACTCTCTGAGTCTTCCCTCATACATCATTCTCTTTCACCTTTGAGTGAATCACATTGATCACCTAAGGTCCATCTGCTTGCTACAGTGGTGGTGGTGGAGGTGGTGCTACCGGTGCTTGGGGTAGCCTTGCTTGCTCTTCCCTTGTCCTGGCCTCGTCTATTAGGTCTCTCAAGTGACCCTGTTTGACCGGATCCTCTAAATGTATCTTTAGAGCCCTACATTCTTGAGTCAAGTGCCCATCCTCATTATAGTAAGCACAATGCTTCCCAAGGCTCCATCCCGTAAACTTGCCCAGGATCTTCTCTAGCGCTCTGTAATACGACTGGTTCTTAATCCTTTCTAGAACTTTGTAGATCGGGATCCTGAACACAGTGGTGACTACCTGTGCAGCTCTCAGCCCTGTCCCCTGCCTGTTTACACCAGAATTACCTCGACCTCGCTTCAACAAGTCGTTCCTCTTCTCTTACTTTAGTGTCTTCGCTCCTTGTGTGTCCTCTTCTGCCCTAGCATATTTCTCGATATGTGCCATGAGATCTTCCATACTTTTTGGTAAAGTTTTTGCCAGCGATTTTTGAAGAGGGCATTCGTCATCCAGGCCGTTTTTAAAAGACACGACCTATTACGACCCGCTCCCCGTACCCAAGGGTTAAGCATCATGATGGCCAGTAACTGAAGTTACCTCTGGCTAATTCTTAAAAAAATTACTAAACGCGAGCGAAAAAAAAATATTTAAGTGAGGGTACCAAAATAATCATTGGAGCTTCTATTTTTATAACAAAATTTATTGACCAAAAAAGCCGATATTTACATATGAAGAATAGAATTATAAATACTATAAAAATGTTTTGTGTGTCTATTCCACAGTTACGCGTCTAAGACTCTTCAAAAGTTATTTCTGAATTATATTGTTTCCTAAAAATTGATAAATAGCTATAAACACATGGCAGAGTGAGAAATATTATACTAAGAGCATAAGGGCATAAAATTCACCATGAATAATTATTAGCTAAACAAAGCTTGATATTAAAATACAGAGTATATAATACAGAGATCATTTGACATATAATATAGAAATCATATAAATAAAATAATCATTACCACAGCACAGAACGGAACAAAACAGATGTATGAACTCAAGAGGTGGCTCATACGAACTCTAGAGGTGGCTCTCACCATAATGTAGTACTTAACACTTTGCTCCACACCAGAAATCATAACCACGATACAGAACAGAACAGATGTATTGACTCAAGAGGTGGCTCTTACGAACTCTAGAGGTGACTTCCACAGTAGTGTAGCACTTAGCTCTGTACAGCATTTTGCTCCACACCAGAAATCAGAGTGTTAGTGGATCCATGACAGACAGAGGGTCACAAAGTGACTAATCAGATAGCCAATGGTTATTTAAGTCCCCCAAAGCGTAGGACCTTCGTGGTGATACTGATAAAATAATTACTCAAAACACATTTTAATAAACAGTTATATCCATGGGTTTCCCTTATTATATAAAATAAGGTTCATAAATTAAAAATGCTAATATAATTTATAAAACACAATTTACATAAAATAAACTATGGTAACTCAAAACATACGTAAAACATATAATGGTAACTCAAGATATAATATAACTTACCTTAATGTTAATTCCAACTTTTACCTTTCGTTCACTGCAACTCACTAAACACTCCAAACTAAACTCAAAGTTTTATAGATAAACCAAACAATTAGAGGTAGAGAGAGAGAGAGAGAGAGAGAGAGAGAGAGAGAGTAAGAGTGTTGATGAGGATGCTATTGATGGATAGCCATATATATAGTGAAGAAGGCGTGCAAAGCAAGATTGCTTGGGGCAGAAGTCTTTTGTTGTATAGAAAATGTTATATTTCAGTATATTTTGGTCTAGGAATAATATATAGAGAAATATAATAAAAATACCATAATACTCAGAAAATAATTTCGAATAATAATATAAAGTTCAAATTATTTTTTTTGAAATCATTTATAATTAAATAATATTAATATAAAATTTGAGGACAACTTAAATTTTCAGGTTGTTACACAACCGCCAGCTCCTGGTTGCAAGTAGGAATTCGGTTGAACATCTCATAATACCTCTTGGCATAAGCCTTGAGGCTTTCACCCTCACTAATGTTCAAAGCCAGCAAAAAGTCCACCCTTAGTGGCTGCAACTTTGTTTGTGACAAACCTGGCCACAAACATCTCGGCCAGGCCTTCCCAACTCTTCACAGGTCCTGTAGGCAACTTGTGAAACCAATCCAATGCAATCTCCCCAAAGATGAGGGGAACATCTTGCACGACAATTACTCGTTCCCGCTATACAAAGCCATTGAATTTAAATATAAACCCACATGAAAATTTGGATCATACTTACCGTTATATATCTAGAACCTCAGTATGTGGAACCTCTTTAGGGCCTCGAACGCATCCAACTCCACCGAGAATGACGTCCTCAGCTTGATAGGAGATGTAATCTCGGCATTGTGCTGCTTCCTTTGGAGGGAGTCTTTCAATTCCTCCTTCATTCGGCCGGATCTCGGCGATCAACAGATTTCAGCCTCTTTGGCGCACTACTCCCAGCGTCATTATGCGTCCTCTTAGACTTCTCTTCATTCACTGTATCAAAGCAAAGGCCCTTCCCCTGGATATGTCGAGGCTTTTTGGCATAGGTTCCCTTGGTTCGTGGTGTCTTCTGCGACTCACCCCTCACTGACTCTGCTTGCCCGACATCCTGTGAAGGCCGATGTGAGTGCTCTTTTTCCTTGCCATGCTGCGGCACTACTGAGATTGTTGTCTACCCCCCTTTCTGGGTGTCATTCTTAACAACTGGTACCAGCGTGTCCTGCAACGAGAACGATGGTTGCATCACGTTATTCTGCATCATGAAGTTGACAACCGATTGTAGATCTGCCAACTTGTTTTCCATTTGTTTCATCTTGCTTTCCTTTTCAAGCACCTATCCTTCCATACTTGGAGGTCACTTTCATTTTAATACTCATCTCAACCTGTTTTATTCGGGCGTTAGTCTCTTTGCCGACGTCCTTCTCCCCAGGATTTGGATCCTGTGCTTTTCATTATGGTTTTTCTCCCCAACGTTAGGATCCACATGCTCACCACTCTCACTGTGGATGTCATCCCCAATCTTTTCTTTCTACCCATTGTTGGCCATCTATTCTCCTTAAGTTTCCACAGATGGCACCAAGTTGTGGGTGTTGATTTCTGACCACACGACCAAAAGGGGAACTTAGCTGGAGAGCACTGGCAGAATAGATTACGCCCAATGACCTGCACAAGAAGATAAGAATCCAGCGGTGGTTCGTCCACCCGGGGGCACTCCGACGATAGAGTTAGTAATTAATATCTCTCAAAGGTAACAAATTATGCTTAAACTCACAAGAAAAAACTTACCTCAAACCCATGAGGGTGTCTTGCCTTTATAACCAGTAGTGACCTAGTCCCTTTAAAAGCCTCACTCTAATGGACTTAAGCTCAATGCTCATCCTGTACCCTCTGCTAGATAGGGATAAACTCTCCTTGAGCCTTATCCTTATCCAAACTGAGATCCTCCCTTATTCTAGGACTCTGATCCCTTATCTGCTTATCTCGAATTCCGACATCTCCACAAATAACCTCGGCCTAGCCGAGATCACCTCGGCAACGTGACCAAGCCATGTGGCACCTCGGCTGACACTTCGGCGTCGCTTAAGCCACGTGCTGTCATTTATAAAATACTTCCCCACAAAAAGGATAAGCTTGAATTGATGAATATAATATGTGCTAAATCAGTCAATATTTGTTGAATGTTCACAAGAAAGCAAAATCATTATTACCATAGTAAGGTTGGAATGAGTTGATGGTCTATTGTAAGGAATTGTCCAAATTCAGTGTTTAATTTGAATTAACTTACCCAACACCCAAGCACAAGCTTATTCCAAAAGGTTGAGTCTGAATTTAACACAAAAAATTTTTGGGTTAAGCATTAAGTTATCCTAAACCAATTAATGTATAACAAACACATTTTCAAAATAAAAGAGAACAAGTACCTCAAAAATTTATAAAATGTGAAGCATAGTAAGACGTTTTTGTTATATGTGCCAAGTTAAATATGCTTCAATGTGATTTCGCCATCATCATTAATGTTGGATACCCAAAACTCTATTTTTATATTGAAGTATTGATTTAGAGGTGATTTGAGAAGTTGGTTAAAAGTTGACTTTTTGATTTTTTTTTTACTTTTTTATCCTTTTGTGTATAAAAAATGTGAGAGATGATATGATCCAAAATAGATTAAAGTTAAAAGCCAGCTTTTAGCTAGCTTGCCAAATTACCCCTTAATCTAACATGAGAAAATAATTAGTATTATATATATAGAATGTTTATTGTCTATAGTTTTTTTTTTTTTTAAAGTATCAAAAAATAATTCTTGTTTATTTTGTATTATTAACTTTTTCAGAAAATTATCTCAAAAAACTATATAATAAAAATATTTGTTTAAATTATATGTGCCAAGTAGTAGAATCACTACTAAAAAATGATTTTTTGAGTTGTGCCAGAAGTCAAGATATATATATATATATATAAACTGTTCCACACATTTGAGAAACATCTGATAGAGAGAGTGATAATCTCAAAAGTCCTCCATTTTCATTCATTTAACCAACTTTCAAATACGATCTTCCATTGATATCTACTTTGAAGCCTATTAAGATTTTTTTTGCATTATATATACCATCTCGTTACCATACTCTCACCACCACCACCGTCGTCGCCGCCATTTTTTTCAAGTTCTATCACGTTTCGTTAACAACCAAGACCTCTCTCTCTCTTGTTGAAAATTTGGCTTTGCTTCTCCATAAAGCATAAGAAGTTTGGATTCAACTTCTCCTCTTCTCTTCTAGATTGTTCTTGAGGCTCCTAGATGATACAGAAGCTACTGACGAAGATGGTTTTGAATTGAAGTTCTTAGTTGGTCAACAATGGAAGCCACCATGAAACTTTCCGAACGCGTCGAAATTCAGTGATTTTGGCGTCACCTCTTCTGTCTCTCATCCTCCTTAAAAACCTATAAATAGGAAGCTAATGTGGTGTATTAGATATAGAAAATATTTGGATTTGAGAATGATTGTGAGTCAGGAGGGATTACCTCCCCTTTATATTTGTTTATGAATTTTTTGTATTTATTTTGAATTTCTTTGAGTGAATTACAATTTGTTTTGTTATTCTTGTGCATCTTTATTTTATGTATTCATATTTGAGGCCCTCTGGCACAACAATTGGTATTAGAGTATCGTTGGGCAAAACAGAGCTTCCACATCTTTGTTTCAGAATTCTGCCAGATTTCAAAGTTGCCGAAACCAACTTCTGAATACACCATTGTGTAGCTCTTGTCGAGTAAAGCAATTTGGAGAGAGAAAAAAAATCACCTCAAACTGACACCGGAAGCTCTCCCAATCGCCGGTCAAAGTTGGCCTGAAAAAGTCAACCATCCGAGCCGAGAAGACGAACCGAACCGAGCCAAGCCAATTGAGCCAAGTCAAGCCGTAAAGCTGAACCGAGCTGAGTCGAAGAATATTCTGTGGAATATTCTGCGAAATATTTCGTGCTACGTCAATACCCAGTCAAACAACACATCAGCATTGACCATCTACCACATCAGCGTTGACTGACTGCCACGTCATCAATAAATTCTAAAACTTGCATTTTGGCTCCTAAATTTTGGTAAAATTTCCATTTAGCCCCAATTATTTCTGAATTTATGTTTTGGCCCTTAAAAATTCTGAAATTTTCAGTTTAGCCCCCGAAAATTTGAAAATTTTCAATTTGACCCTTGAGAATGATGTTGGTATACCAAACTGTCCTAGTCATCTCCGAAGTAGGCTCTTTGGTAGTTTTAGTTTTTTTTTAAGAAAAAATGGCTGAAGAAAAAGCTTCAACTAGTAATCCAGAAAAGAGAAGTTCAATCTGTAGCGCTAAGTTCGAGGTAGAGAAATTTGATGGAAACAACAACTTTGGCATGTGGCAATGCGAAGTTATGGATGTTCTCTACCAACAAGAATTTGACGTCGCTCTGGGAGACAAACCGTCTGATATGAATAAGAAATAATGGACACAAATCAATCACTAAGCTTGTGGCATGATCCGATTATATCTAGTGAAAGAGCTGAAATACTTTAGCATGAAAAAAAATTCGGCAAAATAATTATAGAAGAAATTAGAAGATAGATAAATACATGACCAAGAGTATAGAGAATCGTCTCTACTTGAAGAAAAAGCTCTTTCGTTTCCAATATCGATAAGGTATTTCGATATCTGAACACTTGAATACTTATAATAAGATACTTGCAGATCTTCAGAATTTGGATGTTGATGTTGTAACAACCCCGACCTGTGATTAGCTGATTAACCAGGATTAATTATGCCTAATAAGTAATTAAGATGAAATCCTAAGTTAATTACATGTGTTATGAGCTATATGAGTTTCTATCTGTCTATCGTAAGAATATCTATTTCTGTTTCTATTTTGTACTGCGAATTGAAGGCCTTATCGGCATCCAATCATGAAATTGACTTGATTTCTATGCTATTTAGGATTTTAGAACATTATGGTAGGTTTAATTAGAATTCGATTCGGAACGATTAAATTAGAATAATTAATGCCAACTAATTAACCAACTCCTAATTAAGCCTATATAAGGCCCATGTGAGCTCATTAGTTCACTTTACACTCTCATATCACCCTACCTTAAAGAAAAAACGTAAAGAGAGAGGGAGAAGAGAAGATTGAGCTCATCTTAGAAGAATTGCTAGTGAATTTGGAGGATTTGGCTTGGGGCTTCAAACAATTGACCATTGAGAGTATAATTGACCATTGAAGGTAAGAATTCAACCTTCTAGTTTTGAGATTAAGTCGCTTAGCACATGAATTCAAAGAATTGAGTTGTGTAATGCAAGAATTGAACTTAGATAGTTGACTATAGGAGCGTATCATGCATGCATGCCTATAGCATGACATTTTGAGTTTGATTCTAAATAATTTTCACGTGCATGTGTCTATCTTGACTTGGTTTTGAGAAGTCATCACATTTCTTACCATTTGATCTTAATTGATCATGTTTTGGAAAGCCTTTGTTCTAAATAATTCATGCATGTCATGTTTATGGCATACTCATAAATTTCAAGTTGGAGTTTTGATCAATTGGCATACCTTTGGGCCTTGATTTAGTGAAATGATCTTCAAACCATGGTATTTTACAAGTTTTGAAATGTTTTTCTGGAGTTTTGGCCCAAAAAGATGGGTTTTGAAGTGTGTAATTCGAGTTTGGAGCTTAGGAGTGCAATCTAGAAATTCCAGATTCTGCACTTCCACTCGAGCGACTGAAACTACGCTCGAGCGACCACTCTATGATCTTACACTTCCACTCGAGTGACCTTAAGTCTGCTCGAGTGTGAAATGTGAGCTCCCAGAAGTTTCATGTTTTTGCAGACTGCTCGAGCAACAAGAGTTGCGCTCGAGCGAGGACCTGAGTCTCACGCTCCAGCGTCCATCGAGCGTAAAAATCACACAACCAGTACTTTTTCAAAGTTTGCAGACCGCTAGAGTGAAGGAAATTGCACTTGAGCAGCCCCTCACATATTTGCATGTCCACTCGAGCGAAGGAAGTTACGCTCGAGCGAACTCCTGCTTTCAATAAGTTTTGTTAAAAGTTTCAAAGTGCATTTTCGACATCCACACTGCATCCTAGGCATTCCTAGGCCATGATTAAGACACAATAAGAGGTTAAGACCTAGAAACACACTAAGAATGAGACGAAAGAAGTTATGTACCCAACGAGTGTGTGTTTCATTATGTGTTTCTGTTATGTGTATGTAGGTCACGCGCCACAAGTTATTTGATTTGTCTATTCTGCCAGTGGAACCATCTGTGAGTAATAACTTTGTAAAGCTATGTTCATGTTAAAGTATTTTCTTATATGATATGACAAGAAATAATCAGCTTTCTAAAATGCAATGTTCTGTATCAATGAATGAATGTCCAATTTTTGATAAGTATACGTGGCATTCTTAGCACAAGGCCCTTGCCCGGGGGTAATAATATCATGGTTTACAAGTACAAGGCCCTTATCCGAGGGTAACAATACCGTGGTTTCAAGGCCCTTTCTTGGGGGTAATAATACTGTGGCTCAAGCATGATACAAGTTTTCCGGTACCGGAGGTTCCTTATAGAACTAACAAGCATAATAACGCTAATAGATATACCATGTATGATTAAGCATGAACTCTGATTTCTGTATGTCGTTTGAACAAGAATATGAATACACATCTGTTTTGATATGAACTTTGATTTCTAAATCTGTTATGGACATCATTCATTTAAACCCTTACTTAGTTATTATTCACTGGGCTTCTGTTCACTATTTATATTATGTATGTAGGTGAGCAGACGGGTGACCAGGCCTAAGTTGCTACTTGGAATGTTTTGTGTCAACCAACCACTGTGCCTCCCCGGAGAGGTTCCCTTCTGAGAAGTCCAGTTCTGTAAACCTCATGAAGATGTTTTTGTTGGTTATTTTGCTTATCTGTGCGTTGGGCTAAGTCCCCTATGACATTATATGTCTGGCGATATAAGTTTTTAGAAGTTTGACATTTTATAAGTTTAAAATTTATTTGTCTCATGTACGTCTTCACAGCTCTATGAACCTTATATTTTGTATATTTGCTTCCACAGCCCCTTATATTTTGTTATTTTGTTAAGAGGCCTTCGGTAATCCCAGGATTACTGGCCGGTTATGTCGCTAAACCTTAAGGGGAGGGTTTGGGTCGTGACAGATATTGAAGATGAAGATAAAGCTCTTTTATTGCTAAATTCTCTTCCTGACACATATGAGCATCTTATCACTACTTTGTTATATGGTAAGGATGAAATTTGTTTTTAAAAATATGTCTAGTAGTTTGATTAACAATGAGTATAGGAAGAAAGATGAAGAGAACTTCAATGACACATTTAGTAATGCTTTGACAGTTAAGAGTAGATCTTATTCAAAGTTAGCAGGCATTAGAGTTAATCCCGCGAAAGATGAATGTGCCTATTGTCAGGAGAAAAGGCATTAGAAGAAAGATTGTCCAAGTTTGAAAGGAAAAGGAAATGTTGTTTCCAAAGTCAATGTAGCACAGAATGATACTGATTATTCTAAATCTGAATTTTAGGCCGTTGGTGTGGTCTTTGGCCACTTGTTGGTCTTGGAAAAAAATTCACATTTGTAGATTTGAAGAAGATCTTGTGGCAATTTGCTTCAGGTCTTAGTAAAACTTTGGTTTTTTGAAATTTTGGAATTTGACATCATTATGGAGTTTGGAATTTGGATTTGTTGTTGAAAATTAGAAGAACTAATTCGTTTTGTTCTGCACACTACAAGAAAATGCACAATTGGCGACTAAAATAAGCATATTCGTCGCTGAAAGTAGTACAAATGGCGACTAAAATCAGTTTAGTCGCCAAACCTGAGCACTTTTGCCGACTAAAGCAATTTAGTCGCCGAATATAGGGCCTTTAGCGACTAAAAGTCAATTTAGTCGCCAAATATAGTAGTTTTAGCGACTGAAAAAATGTTAGTAGCTAAAAGGAACGGTTTTTGCCGACTAAACCCATTTAGTCGCCAAAACTATAGGTTTTGGCGACTAAAAAATACTTTGGTCGCCGAATATAGGGCCTTTACCGACAAACATATTTTTTGTAGCTAAAAGTGGACAATTTGGCGACTAAAACTGAGTTTAGTCGGCAAAAGTGGATGTTTTGGCGACGGAAAATGACATCAGTCGCCGGAAGTACTTTTTTGGGCGGAAATTAATCTTTTTTTGCGACAAACCAGCATTTAGTAGCAAAATGGCATAGAATTGGTGACTAAATCTGAATTTTAGTCGCCAAAAGTGCTCTAATATTTTTTTTTTAGTAAATACTTTATTTTTTTACATAAAATACATTAAATAAAAATAATTATTTATATATATAGTTTGTATTAATACCGGCATAAATAGTATATAAATAATATATGTTGCATTAATATTCGCGTGAGGTTGTAGTGGCATACTGGGGGAGAGAGAGTTGCTAAAGTTTGACAAAGTTGGGAACTTGGAGGTCACCAGTTCGAAACTGAGCAGCAGCAAAAGGCAAAAAAAAAAAATTTTTGAAAATGCTTTCAGCGACTAAATACTTTAGTCGCCAAAGGTATAAATAATAAAATAAAAAATTAACTATTGGCGACAAACCGTTTAGTCGCCAAAGGTAAAATTCCCAAAAAGGAAATTGAGTATTGGCGACAAAAACTTTAATCGCTGAAGACCATAGAATTGGCGACTAACTGGTTTTTAGTCGCCAAAGGCATCTGCGACCGAATATTGGCGACAAAATGGGCGACGAACATTTTTAGTCGGGAAAAGCCGAATTTCAACATTTGGCGACTAAAAACAGACCTTTGGCGACTAAAAATTTAGTCGCCAAAGGTGTTTTTTTCTTGTAGTGGCAGTTTGGATTGGCTTGACATGTCTCGAGTTTTTGAGTCTGCTATTTCGTTTTGATCTGTTTGTAGAGCGCTCGTTTGTTTTGTTTGGTACAGCAAAATTTATTTTAGGTATTAGAATGTGTTTACTTTGGAGCACTTGCATGGTTGATTGTTTATTTGTTTATGGTATTTTGCTAAAGTAAAGTTTTGTTCAAATTTATGTATTGGAGAATTTTCGTCAAGGTGGAGAATTGTTGAAAATTTGGCTTTGCTTCTCCATGAAGCATAAGAAGTTTGGATTCAACTTCTCTTATTCTCCTCCAGATTATTCTTGAGGCTCCTAGATGATACAGAAGCTACTGAAAAAGATGGTTTTGAATTGAAGTTCTTAGTTGGTCAACAGTAGGCCACCATAAAGCTTTCCGAATATGTCCGAAACACGGTAATTTTGGCGTCACCGCTTCCGTCTCTCATCTTCCTCAGAAACCTATAAATAGGAAACTAATGTGTTGTATTAGATATAGAAAATATTTGAATTTGAGAGTGATTGTGAGTTAGGAGGAATTACTTCCCCTTTATATTTGTTTGTGAATTTTTTGTATTTATTTTGAATTCGTTTGAATGAATTACAATTTGTTTTATTATTTCTATGCATCTTTGTTTTGTATATTCATATATGAGGCCCTGTGGCACAACATCTCTCTCATCAAAGCATACCTTCAAATGGTAGAGACGAAGCAGCTGGCCTATGATCCGCCAGCAACTAATGGCCATGCCCGAAGCAATGAACAGGCACAAACTTCACAAGCCCAAAAGATCTGCCTCAAGAAACGCCATAAGTGTTTGACATTTTTCGTAATCTTCATTGTGTCTCTAATCGTTATTGGAATTGTGCTTGGTCTAACAATAATGAAAGTAAAAACTCCCAAGTTCCAGGTTACGTCTGCCACATTTCAAACCTTTAATGTCACAACCTCTTCATTTAGGTGGACTTCTTGCCTCACATTTTCCATCAAATATTGTTAAAAATGTCACTAATTATAAGTTGTAGTGACAATTTAAAAAAAAATCATCACAAAAAAACATTACTAATTTTTAACATTCAGCAATATTTTGAAAAATTCGTCACAGAAAAAAGTCACTACTTAGAAGTTTTAACGACAATTTATAAAATTCGTGACCAAAAAATCACTAATTGTTAATTTTTAACAACATATGTAAAAAAAAATTGTCCCAAAAAAATTATTTTTAGTAACGATTTTACTAATAGAACTTGATAAGAATTAAGTTCAACTATTAAAATCTATTGATAGTTTATCCTGAACTTGGCAACACCACCGTTTACTATGGGGAAACACTAGTTGGGACTGCTATATTATTCCCATATCGAAAGCCGGTCTCCTAACAACTAAGAAGTTCAATGTTGCAGTGAACCTGATCGCACCACCCAATCTAGTAAGGGATCCACAATTGGCAAGTGATATAAGTTCCGGGTTGTTGCCTCTGAACAGTCAATCTAAACTGAGTGGAAAGGTGGCGCTAATGTTGATAATGAAGAACAAGAAGTGTACCTAAATGAGTTGCACCATGAATGTCAATATCAAGTCGAAGGAGCTCCAAGATGTGCAATGCAAGTGATCCGTCTATGTTTCATGTTTTGTGTTTGTTGTTTGAACTTTGATTGCTAAATAATGTTCTTTATTTTTTTGTTTTACTAGTAATTTTTTTGTTTTGTACTCTTCTTAAACTTTCTCCTACAAAATTAATTCTTTGAATTCATTGTACATATATATCCCAAAAACTTAGAAACATGGAACATAAGATTTTTTTCTTCTCTTTTCTTTTTTGTACGTGTAAGTAGTATAATTGTTTGGATTGATACAAATAGAGAAGATAAAGAAAAAGCTAAAACTTAAGGACGAAAGAAGGCAAGAGAAAGGACTTGGTACCTTATCTTTATTCATCAAATATACCTACTTTTATATAGGCTCATACATAACGGATAATAGCATAAAAATAGGCACTACACAGCACTGCAAAACAAGCCCCTATAAGTAAATAGAAACAAACTTATGAACCAGTTCCTAAAGACTTGGTCAAAACAACTACTGACTACAGCTTCTGACAAATACTAATAAGGAAAATGTTTGGGTCTCACAAAAAGGACACTCACGATCTCTATTGATATATTGATCATTGATGTGTTTAAATTTTTTTTTTTTTTTTTATCTTTGACAGTGACATGAATAGTTTAAATTATTTTGAGAGTTGTGAAAATTGTATTTTATGGGACCTCTATCATTATTGTTAACATGGATATGCTGTGATTGTTCTTCATCGTTATCACCATCGTTGCAAACTACGAGCACTTTGTTTTTATATTGTAGTTTTGATTTGATCCAACGTGAAAAAAAATCAATATTTCATGTTTATTTTACGTAGTTGTGTCTAAAAAATTCTCAAAAAACATTTCATATTTGTTTTATATAGTTCATTTTTTGAGAAAAATATCTATAAAAAAAATAATAATAATAATAATACAAACATGACATAGATAAAGAAACGTTATTTTAAGGGTAAAATAAAAATACATCTTTGAGTTCTATTTAAAATATAAATTATCTTCTGTAATTTAAGAAATTATAAATATTTTATTGTCAAAAAATTTTGTTTAACATAATTAATAGAAAAATAACATTCTTAACATAAAATTATTTATTCAATGTTGAAGATTGTTGGTAAATGATGGTGACAATAACGGTAGTCGGTAAAAATGACAGTGACTAATAAAGGTGATCGATGGCGACGATAGCGATGAGACAGTAGTTTTTGAAACTCTTCAGAAGAATAATCTTCTGAAAAAATAATGAAGAGAGAGAAAATAACAAAATCTGAGAAAACCAATGAGTAATAAATTCAATGGAGGGTATTATATGGATAACTAAGGACTTAATGGTGCATTTAAAAACATTCAGGTTAAGTTTGGCTAAATTAAAAATATATATTTATTTTATTTTTTTATTTTTTTAAGTTATATCAATTAACATTTTCTTTCTACTTTTTTTACATATAATACAAGAAAAGTCAAAAAATATATTTATTTAATATTTCCAAACTTGACCTCAGTAGGCCTAAAAGGTATTTAAATCCTAAAAGTAAAACTGATAATAAAACCCTATCGGTTAGCCCATGAATAGGGTAATGCATGACCTGAGCCTAGCCCATTGACCAATCAAATCCTATGAACTTGGGCCTTAAATTTTAAGGCTGACACAACCCATTGGCAAGGCATGTACCAAATCTACACTATATATTAAGTAAAAGAGATTTTTAACCTCAAAATTTGTGAGAGTTTTAATATTTCAATTTGAATTTTTTAAATTTTTTATTTAAAAAAAAAACTAAGCATTTATTGATCAGCATCTATTAACTTATTTCAATCCACATATTTTTTCACATGCCTACATTTATTGATTTGGTTAAAATCCCCTGATCAACATTTTAAATCTCCTCATACAAATAATTATAGATACAACTTGTGCATAGTTATTCCAGTACCCTTTTTAACTTCTCTCATACACTATGATTAGTGATAAAATTGTTAAATTATTTTTATAAAAAATCTTAAAAAAAACATAATTTATATATTAAAAAAATCTAAAACAAAAATAAATATCTATAATTATCTCATCTATCTATCTATACTATATATTAAGCAAAATGAGATTTTTAACCCCCAAGACCTGTAGAAACTCTAATATCTCAATCTGAATTTTCTAAATTTTTTATTTTTAAAAAAAAAACTCAGCATTTATTGATTTGGTCAAAATCTCTTTATCAGCATTTATTAACTTTTTTCAATTCATATGTCTTTCCACATGCCTGCATTTATTGATTTGGTTAAAATCCCTTGATCAGTATTTAAAATCTCCTCATACAAATAATTATAGATACAATCTGTATATAGTTACTGCAGTACCTTTTTCAACTTCTCCCATACACTATGATTAGTAATAAGATTGTTAAATTATTTTTATAAAAAATCTTAAAAATATAATTTATATATTAAAAAAATCTAAAACAAATATAAATATCTATTCCCAGATCAGCATTTATTAACTTTGTTCAATCTACATGTCTTTCCATATGCATACATTTATTGATTTGGTTAAAATTCCCTGATCAGCATTTAAAATCTCCTCATACAAATAATTATAGATACAATCCGTGTATAATTACTGCAGTACCATTTTCAACTTCTCACATACACTATGGTTAGTGATAAGATTGTTAAATTATTTTTATAAAAAATCTTAAAAAACATCATTTATATATTAAAAAAAAATCTAAAACAAATATAAATATCTATAATTATCTCGTGCATAACATAAGTGATAGGCTAGTAATACAATTATTTGGATACACATATCTGTGAATGTTTGTGATAATTATTGTTTACCGCTATGTCCACTAAATTTCACCCACTGAATTGCCCCAATAACCACCGGGGTGGTGGCTTACTGGAGAATGCACTCTCATGACCCACATTCGAATGTTGGGGAGGTAAGAAATGATTTCTTTGTAGCCGACTCTCTTCAGAGACGTTTTCTTATATTCTGATCAAAATTTAGATTTATTTGTGACGTATGATTAAATTCCGCTAGTGTCTCAAGGGTGGATTCCTTTTTATAAATTAAGTCAAATCAAACCAGTAATCAGTTATTCCAAAACTTAGGCCCACAAATACCGTGATAACACCTCCGCACATTCTTTTTTTTTTCGATTAAAAAAAAAAAAAATTTGCCCGAATACGGTGGAAGGGATTGGGGGAGTGTTTGTGCATGTTTCATGCTCCCTCAAATTTGCAACATAGCCGATCGTCTTTCTCTCTCTCAAACGGCACAGTCGCTCCCTCGTCAACTAATTCACTCGCTTTCTCTCTCATCGATGCCCATCGACGATGACCACCAACGAACCGCCACCACTAAAAAACCATATGTCACTCACTCTTTATTTCTATCGTCTCGACTTGAATATCTTCTTCTTGGAGGATTTCTGATTGGGTTTCTTCTAACGATCTTGATTCTTGATGAATAAGATCGACGGGACAGGTCGAAAAATTCTTGGGTCTCATCACTGACAATCATCACAGACCACCACGAACAATCACCATTGACAAACCGACCAAGCTTAGGTCTCACCATCACACTTGGGTTTCAGAAATCAGAATGAAGAAGAGAATATGAGCTTTCTATTCTTCACATGGGTCTATGTGCTTGTATATGCTCATACAAGCACATATGTATATACAAGTTATCTTAAGAATATGTTCCCCAGGAAGGCTGATCTGTTTTTTATTCTTGCACTTCTGGATCTGGATTTTTATATAAATTATCTCAATTTGAAAATCTAAAACAATACAATATTGCAAACCCAATAAACCCCTTTTCTAATTGAAAACCCACTCATGTGGGTGTTAATTTGATATCCAATCCCTATTTTTCAAGAAAATAAAACCAAATTCCAAATTCCCTCTCTTCCTTTTTTTTTTTTTTTTTTTTTTTTTGTCAATTGATGATTGAAGATTGAATTTTTTTGAGCTGATGCTTCATTGTTGTTGATGCTTCGTTGTTGTTGTTGCTGGGTCTGATGTAATTATTGGTTTGTTGATGCGTTTGAACTTTTTTGTCTTTAAATCATTTTTCTAACCACAGACAGAGGAGAGATAGAGGGTTTGCGTTTGTGAGATTGAAAAGGGTATAATGAATTTAAATCCCAATTTTGTGAATGTAAAAGTCAAAATAAATTATTCATTTTGATCCTGTACTTTAGCATGTTGAAGTTGAAGTTATTGCATAAATCTTGAGATATCAAGGAGTAATTTGAATTGCATGTTGAAGTTGAAGAAAACTATGAGTAATGTGTGGTTTTACTGTTTGAGAGAATTCGAATTGCATGTTGAAGTAGAAGAAAATGAGTAATGTGTGGGCTTGCTGTTTGAGAAAGACGAGAGGAGAGAGAAAGTGTTTAGAGAGAATGTGTGGGTTTGCTGTTTGGGAGAAAGAGATGAGAGAGAACCCATAGGAGGAAAAATGCAGGGATACCACTTGATAATACCTCTGGTCAATTACAAATTCTCATATCCCTCTTGCTTTTCAATCGTTCAACGTAAAGGGTTGTTTTGGAAAGTTAGTAAAAAATTAATTTTTGATTTTTTGTAAAGTTTTTTAGCTATTTGAAAATTAATTTGAAAAGTAAGTAAAAAGTTAATTTTTAATTTTTTGGTTTAATATTTGTGTTATGGTATCAAATCAAATTAAAATAATCAAAATATTTTTACCCAACATAAAAAATTTATTTTTTATTTTTTTTATCATAGATCCCAAATTATAATTTCACACTTACGACTTTCCAAATGAATTTTGTTGCGTTTTTTAACCTTGGATCAAAACGCTGCATTTTCGAAAATTCCCAAAACAGCACAAAACTGTGAGCTCTATCGTTCCATCAATCAAAACACACGTGTCCCAAAGGGTGGGCATCAACCCGCTCAGCTTGCCCAGTTCAACCTTATTTCTTTTAGGACTTGAGAATATAATTTTAGCCTACAAGGCTGGATTGAGTTGATATTTTTAGCTTGATTAATAAATGAGTTGAGTTTGAGAATTGTACTTCTGCCCCAATATTATATATTTAATTAATAATTAATTAATTTATATATATATTAAAATATATATATCATTTTAATTGTATAATTTTAAATTTTGTTTTTTATTTGATGTTAATAATTTATTTGTTGATAATGTAGGAAACTTAGTATCATCGGAAACAATAATTAATGGCGATTCAGACTCTTCAGAAGATGATAATGAAATAGAGAAAGAAATTTGAAATTTAAATCATGGATTTTTTATTTTATTTTTTTTAAAGTTTGATGCACTACAAACAATTTAATTTTAAAGATTTTGAACTTATAGAATTATGGATGTTTTTTATTTAAAAAACTTTATAATATTTTAATTAATATGATATTGAATATTTAACTATTAGTTGCTTGATAGGCCTTTGTTTATTTATAAAAAAAATAAAAATAAAAAAATGAATAGATATTATAATGTTTAGTTTTTTTAGGGTGAATTATACTAATGGTTCTTATAGTTTGGATCTTGTGTTACTTTAGTCTCTGACTTTTTAATTGTGACACATTTAACCTTAAATTTTGAATCTTGTTCCAAATAAGGAATATTGAAGATATCATTGCTCAATTTCAAAGGCAAAGTCATCAATTTGATAAAATATAAACTAATTTGACAAAAATAAATGTCAAAAAAATATTTTTGAATTTTTAAAAATTATTTCTACCTACTCAAGATAAAATTATGTAAAATCGATAAAAAAAAATTAGACTTTTATTTATTTTACCATATTAATGTGTTTGGATGATGATCATGTAATGAGTAATTGTTTTTATTTTCATTAAATTAGTTTCTATTTTTTTAAAAGTCAAATATAGTGACAACTTTAATATCATTATTAAACCAATCCATTAAATCAAAAAAATCCAAAACTAAAAATGTTTCATATATTAAATATATTGATTACACATTGTAACATGTCCGCAAGGGGACTCACGGATTACAGTTCGGACTCAATTTGTGTCGGTTCTAAATCTGGACCAAAGAGTCCAACTCTGGCAAATCGTTTTGAGAAAACAGATTTTTTTGAAAGAAGTGCCAAACATGGACTGCTTTGCCAGATACAGAGTCGCCACCTAAATATTTTTTAATGGGGAAATTTAGGAAACCCTGACTCGGTGCCAAAGGCCACGTGTCCGTCATCACTAAAGTTGTCTTGGCTCGGAAGCTTGGGTACGATCGGGGAAGGTCAGCTATGAGAACCCCTCTCGCCCGGTCCGAAGACCGGCCTCTACTAACCATGATATCCGATTTTGAAAACATTATGTGTTCTTGTTCCGGTTATTAGCCTAGATTTACTATGTTATGCGCACAGCAAACAAGTATAGACTAGATTGCCTAATTTGGAAACAAGCATTGCATATCCGTTTGTTTTGAAAATGCTTTGGAATTTGCTACTCGCAAGTAGGCTAAAACACGGATTTCAACGAGTTTTTCCAACTCAAACAATCCAACCTTCACCCACAGGCAATCAGGCAGTTTATCTCATATAAGCATTTAGCCACATGGTAATCATACTGAGATGTTAACATTCACACGCATGCGAGATGCTAAAGCATAAATACTTACATTGCACTCCATGCCAAAACAATAAACTAGTTAGCAAACATGCATGTCCTAGTTCATGTTAAGTGGCTAATGCAATACATGCAAGGATGCAGTTAGAGTAAGCTCGGCTAACCCTAAAATGGCATGTGAATTGCTACAATTATCACGTATTCAATTTGGAATTGAAAATACAATGCAGTTTGTTATGATGTACCGAGCCTGGTGCATGCAAAACAAATGCATGGATGCACGCATGCATAGCATAAGGTATGCTAATTTAGACGTGCCCTAATCTACCATCATAAGCAGGTAAACAAAAGGGAAGAAAGAAGTGGGGATTGGAAGACATGCACACACACGCACCTACACTTATTACAGATGTGCCCTCACACGGAGGGACCAAAAGAATAATACAAATTAATTAACTATGCAAGCTAATTAAATATTACAAATTGCCTAATTAGTTAACAACTAACTAAACTAGGAAAAACAGTAAACCGCCTCGGGAGGAGAGCCTGATGCAACGCATGCTCGGGTCCTGCTCGGAATTGCACTGCCATGCATAGTCTGCCTCTGTTTTCCCTGCTCTGCCCCTCCAAAGACTGCCAAAGACTCAAGGATGCCTCTCTAGACATTGGGGGACACCACCGGCTGAGTAGAATAGCCACCGGCTGCTAGATATGGCCATCGGCTGGAAATGAGGCTATCGGCCACCAATACAATGCCGGTCGGCACTAAATATTGCCAGCCGGCCAAGAATGCCTGCAGAACCTGCAGTTGACAGCAGCACAGGGCAAGGCATAGCATGGCAATACAATTCAAGCAATGTATGCACCAATCATGCCCCTTATCATGTTTGTGACTCAAAGGAACATGTGCCTCGATTCTCGGACCACCAATCACGCATTTCCATGCATGATGGCCCAAAGAATCAAGCATGCACTTTCATGTCAAATGAAATGCAATGCAAACAAACAAACCAAAGCCCAATCCCTATCACTAATCAAGGGACAAAGCATGCATGCAAGATGCAATACAACCTAGGCATGCAAGCTAAGGGTGCAACATGACCATGTGAACAAACAATGCACACTAGGCATGCAACCTAAGCAAACAAGCATGTGAGACATGCAAACTAACCGAGCATGCAAGATGCAACTAAACATGTTAATATGCAAGGCTTGCAACATGTTAGCAACTTGACCAAAGAAGAATGCATGCCAAATACGAAGGATTCCGAGCATGCAACAACATGAGATAGGCCAAGTATGTGACAACACACGAGGTAAGCATGCAAACAAGCAAATGATGGACTTAAACATGACTTGGGTAGCCCTAACTAGGCCCAAAATCAGTGGCCAAAACCATGGAAGTGAAGGCCAAAATGCAAACAAACATGCAAGCACTCATGATCCAACACTTAGGCATATAAAAGGTAACTCTTAAGCACACTTAAAGAGACCAAACAATAGACAATTAGCATGCAATGAAAAGCTTTAAAATCATGTTATAAGAGGTGCCAAACCAACTTAAACAAGGCAAACAAAGCATGCAAAATGGCCAAGAATTCAAAGCAAGCTAATGATGCATTGAACTACACTTAGCAAGGCAAACATGGCATGCATTAAACAACTAAAAACAGATTCTTAGCATGTTAAAACAAGGCCAAAAGACCACCTAGATGGCATCTAAATGGTTCAAATTCAAAGGCATGCACAATGGTCAAAACATAGGGCATACAAGACAAGCTTTCAAAGCTTCAAAGAGGCGTCCAAGGCAAGCATACAAGCATGTCTTAGGGACTGAAATGACATGTAGGGTGGTTCCAAACCACTTAATTAATGCAAGCAATGCATGCTACACATTCACCTACTTGAAGCATACAAGCCACAATACAAAGGAGCTATACTAAGCATGCCAAGATCGACCCAAGCAACTATGGACAGACCTAAAACATGGCAAAATAAGCACAAAACCTTCACAAGGCTAAGCCTAAAACATGCTAGAACAAAGGCTAACAACCTAAGGCATATTAAGGCAATAATATGGCATTACATGGTAGGTATGCTAAGCATGCATGGTGTACCAAAACCAACTTAATACAAAGTTAAATCATGACAATATAAGCATAAAATATAGCCATGGCATGATCAACAAACCTTTAAACATAATGCTCCCTTAAGAGGCCAAAATTGGTCCTTTTCAAGGACAACAAGGAGAGGGGGTGGCCCTCCCCTTTTTGAGACTTTAAGGCACCATCTTTACCACTGAAATCCCTCAAGATTTCAGTGGTGAAGAGGCCCAAACACCAAAGTCCCGAAACTTGCACAAAATAGCACAAAAAGAAGCCTTACAAGGCCTAGGAGAGGTCAAACAAACCCAAATCACAAAATACTCTTAACAAACAATCAAGAGGGCTAAAAAAACAGAAATTTTTTATGTTATACACTAAACACAAAAACAGTTCTAAGGTAGGTAGAAAAGCAATGCAAAAATGGGGAATAAAAGGGAAGTTTCTTACCCTTGAAGCCTTTCTTCACAAGCAATGCTCCAACAACCTTCCTTGGCTTTAATCCAGCTCCAAAACACTAAAACAACCCTCCAAAGGTCTCAAGGCCAAGAGATGGTGTGTTGGTGTGTGTTTGTGAGCAAAAGTAGGACAAAACACACACTTATAGAGATAGAATGTGTATCAAACCCTAACCCTAGAACTCAAGCTTCACCAAAGCTGTCTAAAATGTCTAAAAATGTCTAACTCTTATGCCAAGAGAAGAAGCTCTCCTATATAGGCAATTCCCTCTTGTGAGGCTTCTAAAACAAGCCATTCAAGAGGGAAATCCCTCCATACACGTGTATGGAGGGGAATGGGGTGGTTTCCAGCTATCACAGCTGGCACAAAATATCTGCTAAAAGCAGATGAACAGTAGTCGGCTGGCCAAAATTGTCATTTTGACAAAATTGATGGCCGGTCGGCCAAAAAGAGTGCCGGCCGGCAATATACATTGCCGGTGGACACAAACAACAGTCGGTGGCCTCTAGCCATGGCCGGTGATGTGTGGGGATGCCTCACAAGGCATTCCCTGCCCCTCCAAGGCAAAACACAAGTGTTTGGTGCAAAACCAGACACAAAACGGTCGAGTTCGGAGATCCTGAGGCAAGGCGCATAGCCGAGACCTCCGGGAACTCCAAACGAACACAAACATGGATAATCACCGAGTGTTCCAACGGTGACGTCCAAGTCTTGAGGACGGTCAAAAATGGGGTGTCTACAGTTGCCCCTCTTTGACAGAACTCGAAAGTCATAACAATAACGGGAGTGAATGTCAAAGCCCAGAGACGACCCATTTTTGACAAGGCCGAAGACTTGGACAATCATGCAAGACAAACAAGGTATGCGCCCGAAGGCAGGGGCAAAATGCAAGACAATGCAAGAAGCCGAGCATAACTTATGATCATGCAAAGAAAGCTGTAACGAAGCACGCATGCGACAGTTTTAAGCTAGCATACACCAAACTACACTACAATGCAGAAAGGATGTAAGAGAATTATGCAATTCTCGATACGTCTCACGCGGAGGATACAATACCTGTCCGGTTCGTCCTGTTGCACCGGCCTCGAATGAGCCGTACATACAATATCGTGCCTGTAAAGAAAACAAACTTAACAGGTACAATGTTGTTAGCAACATGCATGACAATGCAATGATGAATGCAAAATGATATGCCATATATACAAAACAATGTATAAACAATGCAAATGATATGCGATGCAATCGAATCATGATTCAATCATGAGCGGTTCGAAACCACACAAATGTCAAATAGATTGATGGAAGTAACAAGTCTGTCTACCATAGAAAAGGTGCCGCAACCCTCAAACCAAGTTCATCAAGGAATAGGCGCGTACACATGCAGAACTATGAGTGATGTAGACGGACACGGGAACAAGTAGTGGGTGAAATGACATAAGTGGGGAAACAACCCGCTGGGGAAAGAATAATGATCCTAACACCGGATGCAACAATTACACTACAATGTAATATATACAGTGGATATGGCATGCAGCCAAACCGTATCTTGCCTAGGAAAGGCATGTACGCATACAAGCCATGTCTAACACAGAAAAGGTGCCGCAACCCTCAAACCAAGTTCATCAAGGAATAGGTGCGTACACATGCAGAACTGTGCTTTAACGTGAAGAGTATGAGCACATACCAAACCAAGCTCAACAAGGAAAGGTGTGGGCCATAGATGGAAGGGGTGATGCAATGAATGCATGCAAGCTACAATGCGATATTTACAATATGCAATGGGATGGAATAGATACGATGGATAAGGCACGCAAGCCAAACCAAAATCTTGCCGAGGAAGGGCATGTACACAAACGAAACGCGTCTAACACAGAAAAGGTGCCGCCACCCTCAAACCAAGTTCATCAAGGAATAGGCGCGTACACATGCAGAACTGTGCTTCGACGTGAAAAGTACGAGCACATACCAGACCAAGCTCAACAAGGAAAGGTGCAAGCCAAAGATGGAAGTGATGCAATGGATGCATGCAAGCTACAATACAATATTTACAATATGCAATGGAATGGAATAGATACGATGGATATGCATGACATATACACTATTTTAAAATCAAATGCATGACATATGCAGTATATAAAATCGGATGCATGACATATGCAGTATTTATGATGATGCATGACATATGCATTATTTACCATGAAATGCATGACATATGCACTATTTACCATGAAATGCATGACATATGCACTGTTTTTTTTTTTTTGTTTTTGCTTTTTTTCTTTTTTTTTTGAAATGCTAATTATGCATGAGATGCATGTTGCATGGAATGTGCGACAACACAAGTCGCTTGAAATGCATGACAATGCATGAAATTTTTTTTTAATGCGCGACGACACGCGGCTTGAGATGCATGGAAATGCAAATGAATTGTGTACGTCAATGCACCGAAGGTCTTGCACCTTCCAAGGATTTAAGGTCTCCTAGACCGTGGCGATGCGGTGCACAATGCAAGTGAGACACACATGCTAATGTAGATAAGACACGCATGCCAATGCAAGTGAGACACGCATGCCATGAAGGAATGTAAAATGATATGTAAATGAGACACGCATGCCTCAAAGGCGCAAGACAATGTACATGAGACAGGCGTGCCTCAAAGGAATGTAAAATGATGCAAATGAGACACGCATGCCTCAAGGATTTGTAAAATGATGCAAATGAGACACGCATGCCTCAAGGATTGTAAAATGGAATGCATGATAATGTGAATGAATTCGAATGCGTGACAACGCATGTTTTCCTTTTGAAATGCATGGCAATGCAAACGGACTTAAATGCGTAACAACGCACGTGTTTTGGAAAGCATGACAATGCATGGTATGGGAATGCACGACAATGCGAACGATACGCGAGGCGACGTATGTATTGAAATGCATGACAATGCTTGTAATAAAAATGCAATGACAATTCATGAGAGATGTGCATGACAATGCAAGGGGTGCGTGTTACAACGCGTGTAGTACGTGCATAACAATGCAACCGTGAGGCGCATGACGGCGCGATGCAATGCACCGAAATAGTGCGATGAACGCGTACAACGCACACGGGGCAACTTTTGAATCTTACAAAAGGCAAAAGGATACAGAAGGATACAGCATTGCATGAATGTGAGTGCCACGCACAAAAGACGCGGTCCGAGGTCAAAACGGGGGTCGGTTGAGCGTCGGAGATACACTTTCTTGCACTTTCTTGAGCTATGAAGACCAAAAAAACTACTCATATGGCCTAAACAAGGCTTTGGGAACACCACCGGCCGGAAGGGGAAGCCACCGGCTGCAAAATAGTTTCATCGGCACAATATTCTGCCGGCCGGCACAAAATACTGCCGACCGGCCAAAAGTGCCTGAGTCAGGGCAGATTCGACATTTCACCATGGGTCTTTTAAAATAGGGTTCCAAACCCTATTTTGTCACTTCCCCTTTGCCGAAAAACACTCCTCTCTCTCTCTCTAGAGCCTTTTCCTTCCTCATTTCTTCGTTTTCTTCGCGTTCCAAGCCCGTTTCATCGTCGGATTCGCGATTCCCTTCGCGTTTCCGACGTTTTCATCCGAACAAATCTTTGTTTCGGTGCCTCTTTTGCCATTTCCACCTTTTTGGGGTTTGTTCCCCTCACTTTCCTCTTGATTTCTGTGCCTTTTTCACATCCCGACTTTTTCGGCCATTTTCCACCCTCCCGAGGGTTGACTTTTCTGTTGACTTTCCATATTCCAGCCCGATTTTTATTTTCTGACCATTTTCCTCGTCATTTTGACATGGCCGACGATATTCCACGCGGTGGGACTCCTCCAGATCACGAGACGGATCCCGGGGTCGAGCTCCTACCCTTGAGCGAGCGCCCGTTCGACCCGGCGACCTACCGACCGGCGATTCACGTTCTGCCCCCCGACGGACTACGCCAGTTCAGGAGTTTTGACATGGCGGTAGATCCCGAGCTTCTGCTGCGCGAGCCTACCTCTCACCTATCCTTCGGCGCTTCCGAGGTAACATTTTTTCTGTTTTAATTTCTGCAATGTAGAACTTCTGACTGTCAACTGCCATAGCTGATTACAGTCTTTAACTGCTTAGTTCAGATGCACTGATACACTGTGCATTGTAGTTGATCGCAGACACACTTGCAACTGATATCTGTTTAAGACCGACACATGCACACACACTGCACTAGCCTTGAACTACTCAACACAAGGCACACACCGTATTTCACTGCAAACACCGGCACCTGATACCTGTTTGAATCTGAAAAACTTGCACGCATGCTAAATTTGCACTGAACCACTAAAACATGCTGACACATCACACGTTGCAGTTCACTGTAAGCACACCGGCACTTGGTATCTATTTGAACTTGAAAATACGCACGCATGCCACATTTGCACTGATTTTGACTGTTTCTTCAAAACTGTACATTTTATATTGCTTCGCAACTACTTGTTTGAAAATAGGGAGATTCCCATACCATCCGCAGGTATGGGAACACTGCCGCTCGTGAGTGGTACGCCGAGCTTCCCGACGCGGTTCGCCACATCGTGGACCAGGCCGACTTTGGCGCATTCTGCAGAGGACTTTCCAGGCTCACTACATGCAGACCTCTTCTTGCTGCTCTAGCGGAGAGGTGGTGGGACACCACCGATTCATTTCATTTCTCTGCGACGGGGGACATGACGATGACCCCTTATGATTTCTCGGTGCTCACAGGTATCGGGGTAGGGGGTGATCCGATCCCCTTTGACATTGATATGGACGAGTGGACCGCTGCTCAGGTCTATCTGCTTGGCGCGGCGCCGCCTCTCGTCCGTCCAGGTTTCGTCCGATACTCCTGGTTTGAGGTGCAGTTCAGGGTCCAGCCCGCGTTAGGAGAGGAGGCTCCGATGACTGAGGAGGCTATGGAGCAGTATGCGCGCGGCTTTCTGATGTTTCTGCTGGGGACTACCCTTTTTGCCGATCGGGCGAACACCGTGCCTCTTTGCCTGCTCAGCGCACTGGTGGACGTCAGGGATATCTTACATTATGACTGGGGTGGCGCCGTTCTGGCCACTCTCTACGGGTATATGAGCTCTGCTTCCCGCGGCAGCGGACAGTTGCTCGGGGGCTACTGGCGTGTTTGGGAGGTACATTTCGTTCTCTGCCTTTCATTTCTGTTCTGTATTTTCTGTACTCTGTACACTGCACACACTGTAGTCTGTTTTATACTTGCTGTATACTGTACACACGGCACACACATACTCTGCTTTACACTGACTGTGCACTGCTCACACTGTATACTCTGCACAATACACTGCACAACACACGGCTCTGCTATTTCTGCTTTTTATTCTAAATTCTGTTTTATCTGATAAATGCACTGGTATTTATCTTGCAGTTGTGGGTTTATGCCTACTTTCCCAGGCTTGCTCCCGTACCCGACGCAGAGACCCCTCTCGTCGTCCCGTTCTCACGCCGCTTCGACAGGAGATGCGTGCGGAGGCCCCGAGAGACCTTTAGCTTCTTCCGCCGCTATTTCGACACCATCACCCCCGCAGAGGTATGTTTTACTTGCAGTTCATTTAAGCTTCGTCTTTCCACTGCATGTTTCAATAACAGTAGATAACAAACTGTATTTCGTTTTCAGATCACCTGGCAGCCTTGGGCTCCTTTGCCTGCCGTAGTGCGGGATCGGTTTGCCGGTGCCGATGAGACCTCGCGTTTCCGGATTTTGCTGGAGGGGCCGGTCTGTCGGGCTTGGTACCTGGGTGAGCGTTTCTTACGTCAGACCCTGGGTTTACCGGAGCAGATAGTCCCGGTGCACCCTCCTGAGCATATGAGGGATGCCGAGAGATTCACCACCGAGCAGATGACCGATTATACGATCGGCTGGGAGGCAGACGGCTTCAGAGGCGAGGGCGATTACTTGGACTACGTCCGGACCTTCATCATGCGACCTCTGAGCGGCGGCCGCCGAGCGGAGAGAGAGAGACCTGCGGCGCCAGCAGCTGGAGCGGGAGCAGGGGTTGGAGGGGGAGTGTCGAGGAGAGCTCGAGTCCGCGGCAGGGGCGGAGTTCAGCGAGGACGGGGGACCGGTTGGCCTGCTCTGCCCGCTTCACTGACTTTCAGAGGGCAGGGTGGGGCGACCTACCAGATCCCCTTTGCTCCTCCGCCGGCTGATCACGAGTTGGTTGATGTGCCTGACTTGTCTCCGGTATGTATTACTTCATTCTTGTACAGTCGTTTCATTTCAGTTTATTTGATATTCCACAGAATACTGATGCATTTGATACTTTTGCAGGCGTCTTCTGAGTACACCCGGCAGTCATTGGGGATGAATGCCTCCATGATGGAGATGCTACAGCGGACCTTCGACCTCCTAGCCCTTTACAGTATTCCGGTATGTTCTTTCCGACCACAGTCTCAAGCCATACACAAACTGCTTTACATGATTTGATGCACAACACAACATCTGATAAACTGCTCACGACATCCACACACTGCACTCATACACTGCATTCCATACTGATAAACTGCTCACGGCACTCACATACTGTACTTACACACTGCATTCTGCACTGATTTACTGTTCACGGGATACGTACACTGTACTCATACACTGCATTCTATACTGATTCACTGCTTACAGTATTCTGATATATTCGCCTTTCGTGCTTTTTCAGCCTCCCTTCCAGATTCCTCCGGTGGGTGGTGCTCCGGCTGGACCTCCCATTTCTACCCGGGATGGCAGAGTATATCCCCGCACCAGAGGGGGGCGCACTCATGTCGGGAGCAGCTCGCGGGCTCCAGTTCCAGATGACGAGTCTGAGGCAGAGACAGAGGCGGAGGTGGAGTCGTCGGAGGAGGAGACCGGGGACAGCTCGGGCTCAGGCTCAGACGGCGATGCTCTTGGTGATGCTCCTGGTGATGATGCTCCTGGACCTTCGTCCAGGAAGAGGACTAGGACAGACTGACAGCCCCGGAGCCATTTTTGACATTCGATACAGATTTTTGTGTTTTTTTTTTTTTTTTTTTTTTTTTTTGCACTTTCCCCTTTGTTAGTAGTTAGGGTACTTTGTACTGCTGCAGGCAAATTTTGTTTCCAAAACTTATGTACTTGAAAAGATTATGAAATGAAACAAACTTTTTGTCTAAAAAAGTGTTATATCTGCGCATTTCATACCTTGCACTGTATTCCACCATATTACACCTCAAATGTAAATGATATTGATCTGTTGTCTGAAAATTGAGCACTTGCACTATGATAATCGGATAACCAACCAACTAACCAGCAAACAACTCATACAAGTCACTGCTCAAACTGAATACACAGCCCATACTCTACTGGGGATTGATCTGAGCTGGGGATTGATCTGTATACAGCCCATAACACAGCACTCGGATCATTCTGCACGCAGCAAACCCTGAACAAATAGCCCAATCTGACAAGACGGATCACAAAATTGAAACGGTTGGAGTTGAAACACACTTGGATGTCCCAAATTTCCCTTTTTTTCTTCTCCTGCTTCGCATAGATGTGGAGAATGGCACAGCATTCTAAGCACAAACGATTAACTTTGGAAAAGGGTTTCACGACCGGGGTATCAAGCCTACAACTAAACACAGCGGAGGGACTCATGTGGAGAAAACAAAAGGCGCACGTCCTGAACACCACGAGACGCGCTCGGAAAATACTCAAAACAAAAGTTGAGACCGACAAATCAAAAGACACGACATACAGACGTGTTTATGGAAACAAAAGACCTCGGATCTCAAGGAGCCAGTTCCTCCGGGTATTATTCCCACCCTTTCTGATTTGTGATTCTCACATCGCTCGGCCCTCAGGCTCGGTTTTCTCTCTCAAAACCCTTTTCTTACTTTTCTCTCGACTTACTCCTCTCTATTCTTTATTCTCTCGTTTTTTTCATCCCTCCCCAGAATGGTTAATGGGTAAAAGAGAAAGTTGCGGGTTCGTGCCCAACACTGTTAGCTCACGGCTATTTCTCCCGGTGGATAGAGTGCCCTTCTGGCGAGTATGTTGACAGGGGAAAGACAGAAGACCTGACTCAATTGTGCCCCTAGTTCGTCACTTTGAGCATTTTTTGTTTTCTTCTTAAAACAAGTTTTGACCAAAATGAGAGTTGGATTAACATACTTATTCAATTTTTGATTTTGAAAATCATGCAAGTCAGGCTATGAGCACTGAAAATTTTAACAATCAACGCTCGACGAGCGCGGAACTTACCCTCGAGATGCCCAACCTCGGATTGGAGGCAATGGAAAATTGCCCCTTGCTTGAGGGGGGGCATGGCAACGGAAAGTTGCCCCTGGTTTGGACGGCAACTCAGGGCAACTTACGACAACGCATGGCAACGGACGGCAACGGAAAGTTGCCCCTTGTTTGGATCATGCCGCAGCATGCTGAAAACAGTCTTTATCAATGACGACTGAACTCCGAAGACGATGGTCTGAACCAATATATGGACACAGTCACCTGGAAGGTGTTGGTGGTTAGACTTCAGGAGGAAGTTGATTATGTAGTTCCAGTCGCTGTGACCGAGACGTCGGATTCGGAGGAGACACAGGTGATCAAAACCATGACATGGACTGAGACGCCATGAAAGCGTTGGGGGCTGGACTTCAAGATGAAGTTGCCTACGTATCCCGAACATGAGAATCAAGCCTTACGTAGTTCCGGTTAAGGTACACTCGGGTATTAACCTTCGCTTTTTAGGCTCTAACTTTTGCCAAGGCGCCCGATGCGGGTTTTCGACCTTGCGAGCTTCTTTTCATTCTTTCTCTTTTCATTTTTTTCTTTTGCTTCTTTCTTTTTCATCTTTTTGCATTTTTTTCATTCTTTTCTTTTTTTTTTGTTGTTTTTTTTTTTTTTTTTTTTTTGCTCTAACTTTTGCCTGGGTCGCCCTTCCGGGTTTTCGGCCCAACGAGCCTCTCAAAGGGGTAAAAGTGTAACAAGTCCATGCCAAATGGTTTTGAAATTGAAGCCCTCTGTATTCGGGAGAGTGACTACTGCGTCGATTTGCAGAAGAATCCATCACGGTTGCTTCACGAGCCTTGCCTGGTGGGATCTGATCTTCTTGATCTGACTTTGGTGCCTCTTGCTCGAGGGCTGCGTCAAATTGGGCCACACGGGCCTTTCACGGCACAGTTGAACGTTTCGAATGGATTACAGGTTTGAAACAGATAGGTTGAATCTTGAGGCTGAGAGCGATCCTAGGCTGCATGATCTCAAGAACGATTCCACACAAGTCTTCGCAAGACTGCGCAAAACATTTTGTTTTTGAAAGTTTTCAAGAAGGCGACGAATCGCTCGCGCTGAAGAAAGTGCGGAACCAATCTGGACCAAGCCAGGATCCTTCTCAGTACTCACGCTGACAGGCATGATTTCATTCATTAAAAGTTTAGTACGCCTATCTTTCTCTCAAAATGATCAAAATTTTGCAAAACCCGAAGAATTGCTTCCTCTTCGTTTTTACCACCGCAGTGCTCGAAAAAAGGGGTTTTTGAAAAGCTTAGGTCATTACAATGATTTTCTGGGCACAAGAGAGCAAGTAGAGTGTACTGCCGTTCCATTCGCATCCTCTGGCACAGCTAACTCCTACTGAAAGCAAGCATGAAAATGAGATAGCCACAGTTGTTTCATTCAGATTTGTTGGTATAACTGGCTCCTCGGCAGAGACAGACTCAAAAACCAAAAGCGGATAATTACAAGACAAAGCGGTGTCCGAGGCAACAACCCCGGAATCACCTGGCATTCTATACAAAAGGGGGACTGACTCGATACAACAAGACAGACCCTTAAGCAAAAAGACTGACTCAAGACAAAGAGACAGACTCAAAACGAAAGACTGACTCGATACCCAAGCCAGAATTTACACGGCTAGTGTTCACAAAAAGTTCAAAAATGCGTGCCAGACGCTACATCCAAAATATAACAAACGCCGCCCGCAGGTGGTTCACTTTCTGATTACATACTCGCAGTATCTATGTCCTCAAAATCCAATAACTGGGTGGTAGTGGACTTGGCTGAGGTGGGCGGGAGGATAACCTCGTTATCAATTAAATCCTGCACCTCATGACGGAGGCGGAAGCAATTGTCGGTAGGGTGGCCTGTCTGCTGGTGGTACGCACAGTACTGAGCAGGATCATGTGTAGCAGGGAGATTCTTCGGGAGGGGCCGGGGCTCCAGGGGCTTGAGATGCCCTCTCTCGGCGAGGATTTGAAGTGCCTTGGACAATGGCATGTGAAGAGCATGAAAGACCCTGCGCCCTCGGGGCAGGTACTTCGAAGCCTGAGCATTCTTGCTAGACGCACTAGCGAACGGGTCGGCAGGTGCCGCCTTAGATTTCTGATCCTTCCCAGGTACAGGGTTGGGAACGGGAGGAGCTGTTCTGGCATGACGGGGCCTATCCCGGCTTTCTGACTGACTTGAACTACCCTCAGGTGGAGTGGGGAAAGCATCCTCCACAGCTTTTGTCACAACTGCAGATACTTGTTGCTTGTTCATCCCCGCGGCTTTCAAAGCCTCGACTACCCACAGCAGTTGTTCGATAGGATCGGCATCTGCCTTCATCTTGTCTTTCCCTCTGGCCTCGGCCTGATCAGGGGTTTGGGTTACCGTTGACATGTCATTGCCATAGTTGAAGGCCATCTCTGGTTGGCTGAGTTCAATCACGATCCGCCCTAACAGTGGGGGCTCTTGGGGTGCAAAACTCCCAACATATGGTGCGGCTGGCGGTGAAGCTGACATTCCATAGGCGAGATCTGCCACGGATCTCTGGAGATCACCTATCATCCCCATTAGTTCAAATGTAGTAGGCTCGCGAGCCTGGTATAGCTGGGGGGTCCAGACCGGGCGCACAGCAGGCGATCTTGGTGGATGCGGCATATCAATATTGGTCTCACTTTGTAGAGTGATCTCTTGACCCAACGCGGCCGTCATGACCACGATCACTTCTGAATTCTGTGTCATACTAAGTCCTGCCTCAGCAAGGAGAAGACACTAGCTATTCTGGATCAACTCTCTGAATCTCTGAACTGAAACGGAAAACAAGCAGTATTTCAGCCCCAAACAGATCAAACACGGGTGTAGCCGATCAACTGCACTCTACTACTGATCACTGTTCCCCAGAATCACTGTTCAAAACTGAACTGATACCCGCAGACATAACTGATTCTTAACAACACTGATACTGGTGCCCTCGGGCCTGATACCCAATCTTGCGAACTGACATGTGTGTTCCTGTAGAGACACACTCTAAAAGCACATAGCAGGTAAAGGAGAGCCAAAACACCCCTATGTTGGGGTAGGGTTTCCCTGTCCTATTTTGTCAGGGGCTAGGGTTTCACTACGCACGCAGCGGTTTCAAACAACCTATATCGGGTAAGCAACCTGTCCTAGTTTGGAATGGTCACTATGGATTTCGATATGTACTAGGTCGAATGGTCAAAAGGGTGCCCCGGTAAAACCGGGGTTTGTGTTCCCATACTGGCAGAGCCCGCAACCGGTCAGCCTTATGGTCATGCCTTGACAAGACAAGCCTCCAGCAAACCGCTCAGGAATAGCAGATGGCCAACACAGTGTCCTAGGCGCACCAATGCACATGCAATGCAAAGAAACACATAAGTGTAGTCAAAAAGGATATCACGAGTTCGAGTCAAGCTCTCTAAACATCCCCAGCAGAGTCGCCAGAAACTGTAACATGTCCGCGAGGGGACTCACGAGTTACAGTTCGGACTCAATTTGTGTCGGTTCTAAATCTGAACCAAAGAGTCCAACTCTGGCAAATCGTTTTGAGAAAACAGATTTTTTTGAAAGAAGTGCCAAACATGGACTGCTTTGCCAGATACAGAGTCGCCACCTAAATATTTTTTAATGGGGAAATTTAGGAAACCCTGACTCGGTGCCAAAGGCCACGTGTCCGTCATCACCAAAGTTGTCTTGGCTCGGGAGCTTGGGTACGATCGGGGAAGGTCAGCTATGAGCACCCCCTCTCGCCCGGTCCGAAGACCGGCCTCTACTAACCGTGATATCCGATTTTGAAAACATTATGTGTTCTTGTTCCGATTATTAGCCTAGATTTACTATGTTATGCGCACAGCAAACAAGTATAGACTAGATTGCCTAATTTGGAAACAAGCATTGCATATCCGTTTGTTTTGAAAATGCTTTGGAATTTGCTACTCGCAAGTAGGCTAAAACACGGATTTCAACGAGTTTTTCCAACTCAAACAATCCAACCTTCACCCACAGGCAATCAGGCAGTTTATCTCATATAAGCATTTAGCCACATGGTAATCATGCTGTCATGTTAACATTCACACGCATGCGAGATGCTAAAGCATAAATACTTACATTGCACTCCATGCCAAAACAATAAACTAGTTAGCAAACATGCATGTCCTAGTTCATGTTAAGTGGCTAATGCAACACATGCAAGGATGCAGTTAGAGTAGGCTCGGCTAACCCTAAAATGGCATGTGAAATGCTACAATTATCACGTATTCAATTTGGAATTGAAAATATAATGCAGTTTGTTATGATGTACCGAGCCTGGTGCATGCAAAACAAATGCATGGATGCACGCATGCATAGCATAAGGTATGCTAATTTAGACGTGCCCTAATCTACCATCATAAGCAGGTAAATAAAAGGGAAGAAAGAAGTGGGGATTGGAAGACATGCACACACACGCACCCACACTTATTACAAATGTGCCCTCACACGGAGGGACCAAAAGAATAATACAAATTAATTAACTATGCAAGCTAATTAAATATTACAAATTGCCTAATTAGTTAACAACTAACTAAACTAGGAAAAACAGTAAACCGCCTCGGGAGGAGAGCCTGATGCAACGCATGCTCGGGTCCTGCTCGGAATTGCACTGCCATGCATAGTCTGCCTCTGTTTTCCCTGCTCTGCCCCTCCAAAGACTGCCAATGCCTCAGGGATGCCTCTCTGGACATTGGGGGACACCACCGGCTGAGTAGAATAGCCACCGGCTGCTAGATATGGCCATCGGCTGGAAATGAGGCTATCGGCCACCAATACAATGCCGGTCGGCACTAAATATTGCCAGCCGGCCAAGAATGCCTGCAGAACCTGCAGTTGACAGCAGCACAGGGCAAGGCATAGCATGGCAATACAATTCAAGCAATGTATGCACCAATCATGCCCCTTATCATGTTTGTGACTCAAAGGAACATGTGCCTCGATTCTCGGACCACCAATCACGCATTTCCATGCATGATGGCCCAAAGAATCAAGCATGCACTTTCATGTCAAATGAAATGCAATGCAAACAAACAAACCAAAGCCCAATCCCTATCACTAATCAAGGGACAAAGCATGCATGCAAGATGCAATACAACCTAGGCATGCAAGCTAAGGGTGCAACATGACCATGTGAACAAACAATGCACACTAGGCATGCAACCTAAGCAAACAAGCATGTGAGACATGCAAACTAACCGAGCATGCAAGATGCAACTAAACATGTTAATATGCAAGGCTTGCAACATGTTAGCAACTTGACCAAAGAAGAATGCATGCCAAATACGAAGGATTCCGAGCATGCAACAACATGAGATAGGCCAAGTATGTGACAACACACGAGGTAAGCATGCAAACAAGCAAATGATGGACTTAAACATGACTTGGGCAGCCCTAACTAGGCCCAAAATCAGTGGCCAAAACCATGGAAGTGAAGGCCAAAATGCAAACAAACATGCAAGCACTCATGATCCAACACTTAGGCATATAAAAGGTAACTCTTAAGCACACTTAAAGAGACCAAACAATAGACAATTAGCATGCAATGAAAAGCTTTAAAATCATGTTATAAGAGGTGCCAAACCAACTTAAACAAGGCAAACAAAGCATGCAAAATGGCCAAGAATTCAAAGCAAGCTAATGATGCATTGAACTAAACTTAGCAAGGCAAACATGGCATGCATTAAACAACTAAAAACAGATTCTTAGCATGTTAAAACAAGGCCAAAAGACCACCTAGATGGCATCTAAATGGTTCAAATTCAAAGGCATGCACAATGGTCAAAACATAGGGCATACAAGACAAGCTTTCAAAGCTTCAAAGAGGCGTCCAAGGCAAGCATACAAGCATGTCTTAGGGACTGAAATGACATGTAGGGTGGTTCCAAACCACTTAATTAATGCAAGCAATGCATGCTACACATTCACCTACTTGAAGCATACAAGCCACAATACAAAGGAGCTATACTAAGCATGCCAAGATCGACCCAAGCAACTATGGACAGACCTAAAACATGGCAAAATAAGCACAAAACCTTCACAAGGCTAAGCCTAAAACATGCTAGAACAAAGGCTAACAACCTAAGGCATATTAAGGCAATAATATGGCATTACATGGTAGGTATGCTAAGCATGCATGGTGTACCAAAACCAACTTAATACAAAGTTAAATCATGACAATATAAGCATAAAATATAGCCATGGCATGATCAACAAACCTTTAAACATAATGCTCCCTTAAGAGGCCAAAATTGGTCCTTTTCAAGGACAACAAGGAGAGGGGGTGGCCCTCCCCTTTTTGAGACTTTAAGGCACCATCTTTACCACTGAAATCCCTCAAGATTTCAGTGGTGAAGAGGCCCAAACACCAAAGTCCCGAAACTTGCACAAAATAGCACAAAAAGAAGCCTTACAAGGCCTAGGAGAGGTCAAACAAACCCAAACCACAAAATACTCTTAACAAACAATCAAGAGGGCTAAAAAAACAGAACTTTTTTTATGTCATACACTAAACACAAAAACAGTTCTAAGGTAGGTAGAAAAGCAATGCAAAAATGGGGAATAAAAGGGAAGTTTCTTACCCTTGAAGCCTTTCTTCACAAGCAATGCTCCAACAACCTTCCTTGGCTTTAATCCAGCTCCAAAACACTAAAACAACCCTCCAAAGGTCTCAAGGCCAAGAGATGGTGTGTTGGTGTGTGTTTGTGAGCAAAAGTAGGACAAAACACACACTTATAGAGATAGAATGTGTATCAAACCCTAACCCTAGAACTCAAGCTTCACCAAAGCTGTCTAAAATGTCTAAAAATGTCTAACTCTTATGCCAAGAGAAGAAGCTCTCCTATATAGGCAATTCCCTCTTGTGAGGCTTCTAAAACAAGCCATTCAAGAGGGAAATCCCTCCATACACGTGTATGGAGGGGAATGGGGTGGTTGCCAGCTATCACAGCTGGCACAAAATATCTGCTAAAAGCAGATGAACAGTAGTCGGCTGGCCAAAATTGTCATTTTGACAAAATTGATGGCCGGTCGGCCAAAAAGAGTGCCGGCCGGCAATATACATTGCCGGTGGACACAAACAACAGTCGGTGGCCTCTAGCCATGGCCGGTGATGTGTGGGGATGCCTCACAAGGCATTCCCTGCCCCTCCAAGGCAAAACACAAGTGTTTGGTACAAAACCAGACACAAAACGGTCGAGTTCGGAGATCCTGAGGCAAGGCGCGTAGCCGAGACCTCCGGGAACTCCAAACGAACACAAACATAGATAATCACCGAGTGTTCCAACGGTGACGTCCAAGTCTTGAGGACGGTCAAAAATGGGGTGTCTACACACATTAAAAGCCTAACAACCACCCATTACATGATCATCATCCAAATACATAATAAAAATTAATTTCGTAAAAAATAAATTAATAAATGTCTAAAAAATTTATTAATTTTACATAATTTTATCTTTAGTGGGTATATATTTAAAAATTCAAAAATATTTTTTTGACATTTATTTTTGTCAAATTAGTTTATATTTTATTAAATTGACGACTTGTCCCTTAAATTGAGTAATGGTATTTTCAATTGTCCTTATTTGAAACAAGATTAAAAATTCAAGATCAAATGTGTTACAATCGAAAAGTTAAGGACCAAAATAACACGAGTCCCAAATTATAAAGACTGTTAATGTAATTCACTTTTTTTTTTTAAATAGCTTATATACATGACACAATAAATGAGTTTAAAAATTATAATTTATATTAAAACTGAACTTGAGATGATTATATAAGTTGGACGAATGTAGATAAACACAAAATCTCTTATTAGATAATATCGACTTAGGCTAAACTTCAACCCGGCCCAACCCAGTAAATGACCGCCCTCTAACACCAACAAATAACTTCTCGCATTTGTGACAAGTGCGTGAGTTTTTTTTTTTTTTTTTTTGGGAAGGGTGTCACGTCATTCGAGCCATTGAAGGGAGGGTTTTTGCGTGTACAAGTAAATTTTTCTTTTATTTTTTATGAGCAATGTTGAAAAATGACTGGTAGCTCGAAAAAAAGTGGCTCGATTTTGGCTCGAATCGCAAAACGAGGCAAAACGACGTCGTTTTGCGATTCTCTTTTTTTTTTTTTTTTTTCTTCATTTTCTTTCTCTTCATTTTCTTTCTTTCTTTTCTTTTTCTTCTTCATTGAACACAGAGAAGAACAGAGGGGAAGAGGAGGAGAGAGGGAGAAAGAGAGAGGAGAGGAGAGAAGGGCCCCTCATGTGCCTCCGCCACCGCCGATCGTCGCAGCATCTCCGATCGTTGCAACAGCTCCGATCGTCGCAGCAGCAGCTCTGATCGTCGCAGCCCCACCGCAGCTTGTCGCAGCCCCGCCTCCTCCAGCCCGATTTTGATGGCCCTCTCCCCTCCAGTTCTCCTTCTTCCTCCTCCTTCCTCCTTCTTCTTCTTCTCTTCTTCTTCTTCTCCGAATTCGAGCCAAATTCGAGCCTCTGAATTCGAGCTACGAATCGGAGTTGAGCAATGTTATATCTATTTCAGATCTTATCAATAATTTTATTAAAAACATTCCTATCCAATTATATTAGAGAGGATGTTTGGAATGATCTAAATAAGTGCACTTTTTGACTTTTTATGAAATATAGGTTGGATTTGGGTTGGGTTTGAAATGATGTGTTAGAGAAGTGATGTGACTTAAATAAGATGATGTGACTTAAATAGGATAGTAACTTTTTGACTTTTTGACTTTTTTAAAACTTGCCAAACTAACCCTTAAACATGATTATTTTTTTCACAACCAATCACATATTACTATTTATATTTTTCATTAGATTTTTAGTAAAATTATTAGTAGAATTATTCTTTTTTATATACACATTCCACTTTTATTTCATATATATTAATATTATTAACAGAATTCAAGTTAGGGACTTGGGAGTGTTGCTCTGTCCCATTGGAAGGTCATCTCAAGTGTTTTTTTTAATAATTTGAACCGTTCATATTATAGGTTTCATTAAAATATTATCTATGTAAAAAATTAAGTTAGTCAAATATTTGTAACCTCATGATTAGAACCTAATTGTTTTAAAAATTTTATGAAAATTTTGTTAACCATTAATTTTTATAAAAACAAATGTTCTTTTTTTATAGGGTTGTAGATATGCAATCAATTTGATTTTTTACATAGATGATCTACTCGATAAACCTTATAATACGAATAGTTCGAATCATCGAAAGAGACTCAGGAGGACACTCCATAAGAGAGCACAGGAGCCTAATGTGCCTTTAAGCATACAACAGGATCCCAGAAAAAAACTTATTGACCAAAATCAAAGGGACAAGAAGTACAATAAGATTACATCAATTATATATATATATATATATATATTATTGAAAGTAATATTTTCTGTCATACTTAGATGGCACATTATAATTTTTTTTTTATTAAAAAAAGTCACATCAACATGTATTTTTTTAATTTTTATAGAATTCTACACAAATTTAAACTTAATTTAAATTATACTAACGTTATCTATTCTATATGGACTCTATTTGACAAATATTTCTTTTTCATATATTTTTATGATAAATTGAGATAATCGACAAACCCAATACTAATTTTGTGTTTCATGTTTTTTTTTTTAATTCTTTCAAGGGCATTACGATTTTTTTTAAACCTTAAATTGCCTTTTTTTTCTTCATTTTTTTTGTATATTATTTTATACCCAATATCAATTCTATATTATGAATTTTTCGTTTAAATTTTATAGTGATTCTCTATATGAAATTATACTTCTTTTTTTTACATTATTTTATATAATCACAACTCACAAGAAGAAAAATCTGCACAATAATAATACTCTCGAGAAACTTTAAAGTTTAGATTTACTACTTGAGTTATTTTTTAATCGTTGAACAGTAAGTTCTTTTATGTTTTGACATCATATTACAAATAATTAATCACTTAAAATACTAAGATGTATCTATCGTTTGAATGTTTTCATTATTTTTTCTTTTTGGATTTAGATGTTGTTATATGATTTTTTTTTGGTTCGTTGTTGAATTTCTTTTATAAAATTTATATTTTAATATAATTAAGAGTGTTTATTTTACAATCTTATAATTTAATATATATTTATTTATATATCATATAAAATCATTATATGATAATTCAACTACAACATATTTATATTTAATTTTTTTTAATAAATTTTATATAATTTCTATTTTTATATATTTTTATTTTCCAAATGAATATAAAAGAAAATTAAATAGTTAGAATTACTTTTAATTTTATGCTAGTAATTATTCTTCTAATTTAGTTGTTATTTTTAATATCAAAATGAGTGTTTATTTTATTATTTTATAATTTAATATATATCGTACAAAATTATTATATAATAATTACACTTTTATAATACGATAGAAATAAAATAATCAAAATACACAAATAATTAAATTAAAATTAATATATATAAGTATTCAAGTGACAAATTTATAGAACGACATCGCTAATGTTATCAAAATAAACAATTAATATCATACTTTAATTTAATTTTAATTTTAATTAAATTAAATTAAAATTATTCTTTTATAACACATATTGCACTATCAAATATTTAAAAAAAAATTAACACGTGCATTGCATAGATTAACTTCTAATTAGATAATATAAGCAAAAACGTTCTTGCTTCTTTGAGGCTTGAAGTCTCACTCTAATTTTCTTTTCTTTTTTAATTTTTTAATTTCTATAATACACATGGTACTTTTACAATTAATCTAAATACTCTTAATAAAATTACATAACATAATTATATAATATAACAATAATATACCAAATTGAGCTAAAACCCATAATATTGGAAACTGCCATTAGTATGTTATGGTTGTGGTGTTAAAATGAAATTGTAAATTTGGATACTCCTTCAATTTAAACTCTATTTTTTTACAGTTAATCTTTTGAGAAAAATATATCAAAGAACTACAAACATTGCATGTAAAAAAAAATTTATTTGAACTTGTTAGGTTTTTATTCTTAGCAATTTCATTTGACAAAATTCTTTTTAGTTGTAATTTTGTTCAACTTTTATTTTAGTAAGGTTATGAGTTTTTAGATACGAATCCAGCCTGAATTGTGCTTTGCAGAGATATTTCAGAAGTTTATTCTTTCATGTTTGCCGCTTCGCTGACTATGTCGAGGATCAAGCTGCCCAGTCAACTCATGGGGGTCCAAGGGCAGCGCCCCTTGGCGGGTCCGGGGCAACACCCAGGCGGGGTCAAGGGGCAACGCTACCGAAGTAAAAGACAAGATTGCAATTGAAGTTGTTTTTCTGCTCGAGCGGCCATTCCTGCGCTTGAGCGGAGATCACGACCTTTCAAATGTTTCACTCGCCTACAAAAGTACTGAAGTTGTTTTTTCCCATTCAAGCGGCCATTCTTACGCTCGCTTGAGTGGAGATCGCGAATCAGTTTTCTATAAATATGTGGTTTCATTCGTTTTTAAGGTTACGACTTCCAGATATTCTTCTTGGGTATTAGGGTTTTCATTTGGAACTTCTTTGTTAGTTTCTTTGATGTTTGTTTAAATTTAACTCATGGTTTAAGAAGTATACTATTGGCTTTTTGGCTTTCGAAGGGTATTTTTGTAAATGCGAGCGTGCCAACAAGGATCAATCAGTCCTTACAGAAATTATAATTGCCAACCAATTATCAGACGATTGTGTTTTAGTTCTTTCAGCCTCAATGAAGAGGACACTTACTGGTGGCTTGACTTAGGAGAAATTAAGCAAAATAACAGATAAATGACGAACAATTGAAGTATTTCATTAAGATGAAAACTTACAATGATCCAAACTCAGCCTCATAGAGGTTTACAGCAACAATCTACTCGAAACTACTCCTATGAACAAAGTGCAATGCAGGAATTTAAAGTGCAGGCATGTAAAGAACAGGTATTTAAAGTGCAGGAAATGTAAAGACTGGAAATGTAAAACTGGAAAAGAAAATATGAAGTAAATGACTGGTTTGTTGGATCTGAGTCTGGGGCCTTTTTCTGGGAGCTTCCCTACTATTTATACTCCTCAAGGATGACCATCGAACTGCACTTCAAACCGTCGAATTGCTCCTCCATGATTGCTTGATCATGCTGCCTTAGAAGTAGTTCCACTATGCCATTACTTGCAGTTGGGCTTCCCTCCTATATTTGAATTTGAATGTGAGTAACCGTTGAAGCCACGTCACCTTGTATCTCTTCGCTGATCCAATGCTACTCAGACCACGCAAGAACCAATATTAACCGCCACGTGTACGATCATGATCGAAGATTAAACATTCTTCCTGTATTGCCCTTACTTCGCCACGTGTCGAACTGTAACTGGCTTTTACAAAATATGTAGCCAACATTACCCCCCGCACTAATATACCCAATACTTGGTGATATTAGTGGATCAAAGCCTTTCCCGCGCTTTTTGGAACGTGCATGGAGTCTATATTCTGGAAACACAACCGCCATCCATTGATGATTACTTGCATTAATTTCGTTTCCGACCTTTGGAACATCTCCACCACCTTAGTAATCGAACGGACTAATATCTCTTTCATGACTGAACCAAACTTCTTCTCTATTGATCAAGTACATGAAGAGTCATCTGATGATGTTGTTTTCTCTCGAAAGAACTTCCATGCATTCATTAGCCACCTTTACCCGCCTTTCATATTCAGGTCATGGATGCCTTTGCAAATTACCAACCTTTGGATTACGAACATATTGCCTTTAATCCTTCGATTCAGAAAGTTGCAAACATGGACATGGGAAATTCTTCTTCTGATTCACCCTTGGATTGTGAACAAACTGCCCTTAGTCCTTTGATTCAGAAGGTTGCAAATATGGACATAGGAGGCCCCTCTCCACAATCCTCTGCATGGGATAAGGCTGTGGCTTCAAATTCCTCCGGGGCTTCAGGCTGGTCAAGCTGGTCAGAACCTGAGGTCTGGGAATTGAGGGAGCGAATCAACCATCACTTTGTCGAATTCACCGACCCGTTGGACTTTCCTTCTTATGCGCGAAGCTCGGTGGTTTATCCTTACATGCCTATCGACTGTCGATGCAGTTTAGAGGACAGTCTACTCGTGGCATGGTACACATCATCCATGCCTACAAAAATGGTACGATCTGCTCCTCGTCCAGAAGAGGCACAGGGGTATAATCCTTCATTTTTAGCCAAGAAGGCAAAGCTTCATCCTTCTGACTGGCTTGATTGTGTCAATGCTCCTCAATTTCCTCTTTCTTTCGAAATGGGGGCCTTTATACCTCCTCCTTCGAAAAAGCTTTCCTGGATAGAGAAGTTGAGGCTTACCCTTTCTGTAGAGAAAGTTTTCCCTCCTTACGAGCCTCCACCTTCTCTTACTCCATCTCAACAAAAGCAAGCCCAACTCCTGCTTGCAACCTTTTCTTACCTGCCCTTCAATGTTCTTGAAGAAGATGTTCCCCTTAAGAACTTTCGATGGGCTTGTAATATTCTGACTCGGGGCCACGTTCTCAACCCCATTGCTCAAGTAGAGCTTCACACGTTTTTGGACCAACTTCCATCACTTCTCCATTGGCACCGCACTTCTTTGGCCACCACTCAATCCTTGGATCAACTTTCATCGCTCCGAGTTCATTCTCAATATGAAGCAGAGAACCTCGTCGAAGAATACAACGACTTTCAAAATAAGGATTCTGCGTACTGGGATGATTTGGAAATGGATGAGTTGGAACAAGGACTAAGAGAAACGGCGTTCGAAATAAAGGCTGAGGAGCTTTTTTATGAAGTGAGAACACATCAACTCATGCAGCCAATGTTAGAAGAAATAGAGGATAGAATAAAGAAAGAACAGAAATTCATTGATCATTGTTGGACTAAATTTCATGATCTTGTTATTTATTCCGTTCCTTATTTTTATGAGCTTGAGTTTATACCCAGATAGGGTTATTCGATGTAATTGCCTTGGCTTGAATATAAACAAAATTCTTCTGTATTTGGCATTGTTTGACCCTGTTTCCTTTTGTCTTTAAAAGCCAATTCAGAGCTTCGAACTGAATAATCTTATTCGTCGAATATGGACTCAATTGTTTCAAAAATGAAACACTAAGAATCAACATGAACCTTTCCAATTTATGGAATACGGTTGACATTTTTTGCTGATTTTCATCTAGAAACAATGCTTCGAATCCAGCAATCTTATACTTAAAGCTTGTTTCAGCCATAACCAACATCTGATCATGGTTAATATGATCAATTCAGTTTTAAAATTGACCATCTTTTGCTTCGAACAACAGTTCATGCTGTTTTAGTTCAAAAGATGAAATCTTCCCGTTTATACACCAACCAACTACTGGTTTTGATGTTTCGAACAACAATTCACATCCTTAAGAGGCCTTAAGTTTTGTTTCGAAGGACTTCACTTTCTGAAGTAAACAAATACTTGAGCATTCTTGCATCCTTAAGTATGGAATGTGCTTCGAAGCCGGCTTCTCCGTTTCGAAGCCGTAGTTATTGGCTTTTAGCGCCAAAATTTGGCTTCGAAGCCAAATTCTTTACTTCGAAGCTAACCTCAGTATCTGGGCTGTGTTTTTCCCTCCAAAAGTATCAATATTGAAGGAAACTCTTCGTATTCGTACTTCTAGTACTTAACGACTTACGCAATATATTTTTCAGACACAAAAAGCTTTTAAACACCCCTTTGTTTTGTGCTCTGAAATCACTTGCTCTTTTAACACACAAACCCTACCGATCTTCTGTTAACCCTCTCTTCCTTGCTACTTGCTATCAATGGATCCTTCCTCGCTGAAAGTGCTCGCTAGCGACCGTATCAGCCCTACCATGGCTTTGAAGAAATGCATTGATGAAGAAATCGCCAAGCTAACAACTGGTGGGTCAAGCGCCATAGATGGACGTCTCTTTGTTCCTCGCCACAGCAACCAACAAGAGTACGTCCTAGGTCCCATCTTTCGGGAGGCCCCTGACCAACTCCCAGCTTTATACCCTCGTTTGGAGGATCACTTTCTTCTCTACGAAGGAGGGCTTGACTGGAGCAATTGGAGAATGACCCGGCCTCATCGCTGCTGGCCGACATTGAGAACCGAATGGGAGGAATGGTATGACAGGGTTGTGCCTGCGAGAGAAGATGACCTACAGGAGCTCTGCATCCTCGACGCTCTTCGTCTTTCCAGGTTCATCATTCCTGAGGACCCCTTTTTAATTCCTGCTGCTCTATGTTTTTGGAATATGGCTTTTAATTTCTTCCAATTTCGGTGCGGCATGATGGCCCCCACCGTTCTTGATATTTGCCATCTTTTAGGGCTTTCACCCCATGGCTCTCCTTTTACTCCCAACTACCCGGACCTCCCTGTCAAATTTTCCCTTCCAGCCTTAAACTCTTCTTACAGTGACTTCGTAAAGGCTGAAAATAAAAGGGAAGGCCCCGTGAGAGACAGAGAACTATTTTCTTTCATTTTATACTGGTTGTGCAAATTTCTCTTTTGCACCTCATCTCAGAGGATTATGCCTGAATTCGCTCCACTTGCGAAGGCACTTGTCTTGAAAAAACACATAGCTCTTGCCCTTATCTTTTAGGTCATGTCTACAGAGCTTGCTCCCAATTTTGCGAAAAACCTCTTGATGTTAACCAAGGAGGTCCCCTCTGGGTGCTCCAACTCTGGCTCTTTGCTTATTTCACTGATTTGCATCAAAAATGCCTAAAATTCCTTGTTCAGGATCCTAGCACCTATGGGGAAAAGTATGCTAGGATTGTTCTTTACCCTGCTTCTTTTGCTTATTACTTTGCCTTCTTTTATCAACTCCCTATTTCTCCTCCTGCTTCCCTTTTTTGTCCTTTTGATGCCAATAAAGGACCTGCTTGGCTGCAAACTTTTCTGGCTGATAAAGAGTGCTCCACCTCACCACACAAAGATATGTGGGCTTCAATTTTGCTACCGAGGGAGTTGTTCATTGGCACTTTAAACCCTCGAGGTTATAAATGCATATCTGAGGTGTACTGCCCTTCTCAGTTTGCCAGACAATTTGGGCTCACTCAAGGGATACCTGTTCCACTTTGCAGTCTCTCGAATGTCCACCTTACGGCTAGAGACTTGAGAATATCTAAATCAAAGCTAGAGGCGGCAATATTCAAACTGCTGAAGGAATTGAATGAATTTCAATTTGTCCCTTTTCTCCCATCTGGCTTAGTTTTGAAAAGATTCCAGAACTGGTGGACAGCCAATATGGAAGTGCGCCTATCTGTACACCCTCATGACTTGCTAATAGGGTTAGGAGTGCCTTCGAAGGCTAAGTCAGCAACAGTTGAGAACATTCCTCCCTTTTCTGCAGCTACCACAACTTCCCCTGCAGCCTCACCTCCTTCAGCTAGAGTTACCAGAGCTGCTTCGAAGAAAGGTAAGCATTTCTAAGTTCCTCTTTCCTTCAACTCTTTTGTTTGTCTCCTCTATATTCACATATTTTGGTGCAGGGTCTCCACAAGAAAAATCTCCTAAAAGAGCTGAAACTCTAGCTGCTCTCAAGGCCAGACAACAGCAGAAAAAGAAAAGAAAACTGGTACTCACTCCTGAAGAATCTGAATCTCAAAATGAAGAGAGAGAGATTGAGCAAGAGCAAGAAACACCATTACAAAGAAAAAAGAGAACAAGGGTGGCTGCCCCCTCTTCTGATTTGGTCGAAGATCCTAATTCCGAGACAGTTGACAAAGCAATGGAACAGGAGCTTACTTCTGAAGAACTTGATCCCCAAATTGAAGAGAGAGAGGTTGAGAAGGAGCCAGTAGTATCATTGCCAAGAAGGAAGAGAAAGAAAGTGACTGTTCCTGCTACTGACTTGATTGAAGATCCTATCCATGAAGCTGCTGCCAAGGTAGTAGAACAGGAACATTCCAAAGCAATGATCGTCTTTGAGAGGGCTGAGAAGAGACGGCAGCAACAATTTCTAAGAGATGAAGCTGCTGCTGCTGATGCACTACAAAGGGAAACTGCAAGAAGGCAACAAACTGCCGAGCATTACTCCCTTCGTAGCTCTCCCATTACTGCCAACATCTCTGAAACAAGTAATTTCTTTCATGCTTCTACTGTTTTGCCTTATCAAATTTCGACACTAGAGCTTGACCTTACGTTTCTTCCTTTTTGCAGCAACAACTACTGAGGCTATACTTCCAATGAGGACTCCCTCAATTTCAGTTGAAGTTGATCAGATGCAGAATGTGAAAGCCATTCAGATAATACTTCCACTTCCTAGGCCCACATTTCATGTACCCCCTTTGAGTCCTAGCATTCCTTTAACTCTTTCTTTTGGTTTGACTCCATATCTTCCTCACTTGACCCTTGACACTTCTCTTTCGAGCCTTGCTCCTCCTTCTTCTTCCAAGGAAATTCCAATTGCTACCTCTTCTTCGAAGGCAGCTAATTCCCCAATTGAGGGTGCTGGAAGTTCTCCAACTCATAATTCATCACCTTTGCCTACTTCCAGCCCCTCCTCGCTTGATTCATTGGTGGCTAAGACTATAGAGACTGCCAAAAATGCTCCATCCATTTCTCCTATCCCCATGCAGTCCTCTGTGCCTTCCACCACAACTCTCTCTGCGCCTCTCATGTCTATGGATGAGGTTGATGTCTTCGAAGCCAGACTAGCTAGTCTCTTCGACATACCCTCTACCTCTCCAACATTCAATGTTGAAGCTGAGCCATTAGTTTTGGCTGACTCCTTGCTGGAAATTTTTGAGAGCTCTTCTTCCTCCAGCAGCAAGCCTTCTGCACCTTTGATAGACCTGGACACATGCCTGGATCTGTTGATTTCTTTTTCGAGGATCCCCTTCGAGGCTCTACAAAGGCCTATAATCAGAAATGGGTTCCTCCAATGCTGCAAAGTTGCTGAGCAGTCCGGCATGAATGTTTCAAGTCATCTATCTCAGGCAGCAGCTACTGTCGATTTTTACATTAGCATTTGTCAGGCTGCCAAGGCTGAGGATGAGAAATTGGCTGGCGACCAGAGTTTTGTTTCCCACGTACATACTGAAGTGTCAAAGCTTAAGGAACAACACTCCTCTGCCTCCCACTTTCGAGTCCAGTTGCTGGAGAGGAAAGCTCAACTTGAAGAGGAGCTATCTGCAGTGAATCAGGCCTTAGTCCGAACTGACACTAAACTGCAAATTACCAACCAAGGACTGGCTGATCGAAAGGAAGAAATGGCTGCAGCTATTCGACTGTTTTCAGCATTTACCAATAGGAAATCTGTTGTACAAAAACAATTAAGACACTGTAATGATTTTTGGGCCAATTTGTGGCAAAATGTACTTAATTCTTTATGAAAAGCAAATTTTTGTCTATCATTTAAGCAGTCTTATGTTCTTGTACTTGGTGTTTATTTTATTCCTTGTGTTTCCCAAATGGTTGGAAAATAAGGCTTCAAATATCTACCATTAATCTTTTTGGGATGTATATACCCATTCAAATTTCTCAAATGGTATGCTCCAAAAGGCAGAACTCTATGAATTTGATATGGTCCTTCCCAGTTAGGTGACCATTTGCCAAACTTATGGCTTTTAATTCCTATTGGGAGTATTGTTTTCCATACCAAATCACCTTCATCAAAGCCAATGTGTTTGACTTTCTTATTATAATTTTTGGCTGCTTTCTTCTTTTGCAAGAGAATGCTGTTTAATGCCAAAATTCTGGCTTCATCTATGCCTTCTAATTCCAAGCACATACTCTGATGGTATTGCTCAGGATTTAGCTGGTCTTGGCATCTTACCCTCAAAGATTTAACATTAATCTCCACAGGTAACACTGCATCATGCCCATATACTAAGGCATAAGGAGTGACTCCTGTGCTTGACCTTGGGGAAGTTCTGTAAGCCCACAAAACATCCAACAACAGGTTATGCCAATCCCTAGGATTATCTTCCACAACCTTTTGTATTCCCTTTTTCAAGGACTTATTGGATGATTCAGCTTGACCATTGGCTTGTGCATAATAGGGTGTGGAATTAACAAGGCTAATTCCAAATTCTGCCACAAAGGACTTCACCATCTTCCCATCGAACACAGTCCCATTATCCACAGTTATAGTTTGTGGGATGCCAAATCTATGGATCAAATCTTTAATGAACCCAATGACCTCTGTCTGGTCTACAGCCTTGTATGGCTTGGCTTCGACCCACTTAGTAAAGTAATCAGTGGCCACTAGAATGAAACAATGATGCTTCGAAGAAGGTGGGTGTATTTTCCCCATCATATCCATAGCCCACCTCTGAATGGCCAGGGCTTCACTACTGCATGTAGGTCAGTTATGGGCACATGCCTTATTGTGCCATGCTTTTGGCATGCCTGGCAACCCTTTGCATACTCTATGCAGTCTTTAAGGATAGTTGGCCAATAGTAGGAATGCCTTCGAAGCAACCATCTCATCTTCACACCAGGCTGATGAGCACCACAGATGCCTTCATGAACCTCAGCCATAGCTGTTAATGCTTCTTTTGGGCCTAAACATTCCAGCAATAAGCCATCTCCCCCCCTTTTGTAGAGAGCATTACCATATATCATATATTGCATAGACTGCAATTTAATTTTCCTGCTGGCCTTCGAAGATGGACCAGCCAAGTACTGCATTATTGGATGCCTCCAATCTTGTTCTTGTAAGTCATTATGATTGACTTCCAAGACCACATTCCTTTTATTCAAAGGTGGTATCAATTTCTGATATGTTGTTTGGCTTATGTCCCTTTGGGCATTATCCCTTCTCTTGAAGTTCGAAGCTTTCTGAGCCACATCATTAGCTCTATTATTCAAGAATCTTGGAACATGAGTTACATTTGCTATTTGAAATTGAGAAAGCAGATGTAATGCAACAACATAGTATGGTAAAATGCTTATGCTTTGACACTTGAAAATCCCTTTCACTTGGTTAACCACCAATTGAGAATCTCCGAAAATGTCAACTGCATGAACTTGTAATCCAATAAGAATTTCTAGTCCCACTATTAAGGCTTCGTATTCAGCTTGGTTATTGAACAGGTAGCTTCATCCACTCTGAAACCATGTGTGGTCTCTACCCCTCGTGGAGACCTAATCACAATACCAATTCCAGTTAAGCCATTGGCTTTCGACCCATCGAACCACATCTGCCATGGCTCAACACTAGCCATACCAAGTTCCATTATCTCTTGGCTCTCTATTTGAGATGGATGGTCTGCCAAAAAATTGGCTAAAACTTGCCTTTTACTGCCCTTTGAGGGACATATTCTAGATGAAATTCTGATAAGGCTAGTATCCACTTGCCAATTCTTCCCCTCAACATAGGTCTAGATAACATATACTTAACCAAATCTGTGGTTGCAATTACCAAGACAGTTGTAGGTAAAAAATAGTATCTTAATTTCATTGCAGCAAAATACAAAGCAAGACACAGCTTTTCAACAGCTGAATATTTACATTCACAAGAATTTAAAAACCTACTAAGGTAATAAACAGCTTGCTCCTTGCCTTCTTCATTATCTTGGGCCAAGAAAGCTCCCAATGAATCTTCTGCTGCAGCTATGTACAACTTCAAGGGCTTATCACCTTTGGTGGCATCAGCACTGGAGGGTTGGCCAAGTAGGCTTTGATACCTTCGAAAGCAATTTGATGCTCTGCTGTCCACACAAATTCCTCTTCATCTTTCAGCCTTAACAAGGAAGAAAATACTTTAGTTTTCCCTGCAGTGTTAGAAATGAACCTTCGAAGAAAGTTAACCTGTCCAAGGAACCTTTGTAATTCTTTCTTACTTGATGGAGGCCTGGCTTCAATGATGGCTTTGGCTTTATTCTGGTCAATCTGTATTCCTTTCTTGTGTACCACATAGCCCAAGAAGTTTCCAGATGATACGCCAAAAGCACACTTAAGAGGATTGAGCTTCAATTTGAACTTTCTCATTCTTTCAAAGGCTGCTTCTAAGTGAAACAGATGCTCCTCCATGGATTGGGATTTAACTACAATGTCATCAATATAACACTCTAAATACCCTCCAATGAGGTCATGAAAGATAGTGTTCATAGCCCTCTGATATGTAGCCCAGCATTCTTCAGGCCAAATGGCATTTTAACCCATTCGAAGGTGCCAATATTTCCAGGACATCTGAATGCTGTCTTGTGGACATCCTCCTCTGCAATGCAGATCTGGTTATAACCAGAATGCCCATCCATCATTGATAAAACTTGATGCCCTGCTGAACTGTCTACCAACAGATCCACTATAGGCATAGGGTACTCATCTTTTGGAGTTGCTAGATTTAAGTTTCTGAAATCAATGCATACCCTCATTTTACCATTCTTCTTGACTACAGGCACAATATTAGATAGCCATTCAACATACCTGGCTGTCCTAATAAAGCCTGCCTTGAGTAGTCTAAGAATCTCTTCCTTGACTTTCTGAATTACTTCTGGACTCATTCTTCTTGGTTTCTGCTTGTATGGCTTGAAATTAGGCTTCATAGGGAGCCTATGTTCCACTAATGACCTATCCAATCCTGGTAGTTCATTATAAGACCATGCAAAGCAATCTTTATATTTCTTTAGAACAACCAATAACTGGTCCCTGTCCAGATCATTCAAACAAGCACTTATATAGGTGGGCTGTTGCATAGAACCTTCCCCTAAATTTACTTCTTCTAAGGGTCTGTGTCTGGAACTTATTGAAGCTTCTTCCTTGTCTTCTTACCTTCGAAGCAACCTTCTCGCTTTGTTTTGCTCCCAGGTTCTTTAGTTTCAACATCTTT